>AWWV01006470.1:0-12416 GCA_001974805.1 Corchorus capsularis
CTGTAAAGCATGATTAGGCAAACCCCTACTAGTAATTGGATCAAACCTCAAATTGTAATGGTTAAACCCCAAATCATGTATGGTGAAATTTAAAGCATGATTAGGCAAACCCTTACTAGTAATGGGATCAAACCCCAAATCGCAATGGTCAAATCCCAAATCATGTATAGTGAAATTTAAAACATGATTAGGCAAACTCCTACTAGTAATGGGATCAAACTCCAAAATGTAATGGTCAAACCCCAAATCATGTATGTTGAAACTGTAAAACATGATTAGGCAAATCCCTACTAGTAATGGGTCTAAATAATCAATTCAGGATATAAGGTTTGCCTAATCATGCTTAGCACGTGTCTTTAATTGGGATCAAACCCCAAAGCATAATGATAAAACCCCAAATAATGTATGGTAAACTCATTGTTTGTTTTAACACGCGCCGTTAATTGTGCCACGTGGATGTCACGTGTATTTTTGAAAAAATAATTAAAAATTGAAAAATTAAAGATAATAAATTAATAAAATTAAGTGAAAAATTAATTAGAATATAATTTTTTGTGTTGTTTTTTACATTCTTACCAGCTGACACTCAATAAAACACTAAGTGATTTTTTCAACAAAATAAAAAACTGGACATTGATGGTTTAATGGTTTTTTTAAATAAATACATATACTAATTGTTAACATAGTATTAATTATAATATCTAAAAAAATCTCTTACCTTTTTCTTTTGCGATAAAATAATCCCTTTGGTTTTTTTACCCAAATTATTTCCTTACATTTTTTCCATGTGTCATGTGGGCCTCAAAAAATAATTCAAAATCTTTAAAAATGAAAAAAAAAAGAAAATCCAAAATTAAAGATTTTCTGGAAAGCAACAAGATTTGGAAAAAGATTTTCCCTTATTTTCAAAAATAAACCAATCTAAGAAAATTTGAGAAGTAAAAATTCTAGAAGTTAGAAAACCCAACAAGATTTTTCCCATCTTAGCTTTTTTTTTTCCTACATTACTACTTTATTTTTTTTTCTGCTACATTTCTCTATTCTAGCTTTGAACTTTAAAAATCTAAACTAAAGACAAAAAAACTATTTATTTCTCTTTGAAAGCCAAAAACGAAAACAAGGACCGCAGTGGATCCTTGTTTTGGGTTTTAGAGTTTTTTTTTTTTTAAATTTCATTGGGTTGATGCTTGAAAGAGGGTGGTGAGACATAGTTTGAAGTTAACACAATCGGGCAGTGGTTTGAAGGAGATCGAGGGTTGGTTTTGGGTTCAGGTAAGTATAGATCTAGACACTTGTAAAGGGTTTTTGAGAGGTTTGAGCTCTGAAATAGGCTTAGGAGAGAAAAAAAATTGTTTTGAGATTTTCAGGACGGAGTTTGGGGGCAGGCGGCAACGGCCTAGGGCTCCGGTGGCGGTGGGGTGTGGCGGCTTATGGTGGTTGGAGTTGGTTTGGGTGGCGGCAGCTGAAATTTTTGGGCTAGAGTTCATGTTGTGCTTGTGTGTTCTTGAGAAAAAGAGGGCTTTGATCTTATTTGAGGGTGAAATCTTAAATAAAAGTTGTTATTTTTAATGAGATTAGATTGTGAAAGTTTAGGGAGAGAAGCCAATTTTCAGAAATACTTAAAATTATTTTATTTTTTATTTTCAGATTTTTTGATTTTTTTGGCTTGTGGGTGTCTTCTATCAAACAAACGCTTTCTTCAAAAATAATAATTTTTTATTTTAAGTTTTTTCTCTCACATATTAAACCTTTACAACAGGTTATCAAGTCATTTTTGTTCACTCAAAATGATAGTCAATAAGATGGACGGTATCCAAAAGTATGTCAAACATCTAATGACTACAATTTAATGCGAGCACACAATAACTTTAAAGACGGCGGGGCTCATTGAATCCACCACCACATAAAACATAAAAAGTATGAAGATCATTTGATAAATAATTCAACAAAAAATGATTTGTTTAATGCGAACGGTACTCGGAAATAGTAACTTTTTTTCAAAAGTTCCGGGAACGCCCTCAACCATCAACCCAAATAATAAAAAAACCGAGTACAAAAGTATCAAAATACCCTTACAATTTGTTCTTGTTCTCTATATGCCCAAACATTCAATGAAAAATCAATCCAAACTAAGAAACAAGCTTATGTAAACTATTATCTACCAAACAAATAAATAAACAATTAAACTAAACTCACATTCCGTGAGATTTGAACCCATGACCAAAATTTAAAGCCCGTTGAACGGACTTGGACAAAAATTTAAGGCCCGTTTACAAAAAGGGCCGGGATTGGTCTTAGCCACAAAAATCCAGCACGAGCCCGGCCCAACCCTTATAGTTAAATAATTAGATCATTTTCTTTATTTTTAATTAGGTTGATTAGGTAGAATGTAAATTAATTATTTTGATAAAATTTATATATGTTAATTAAGTTTTACTATCTTAAATATAATATATATTACTAAATGAATAATAAATATATTTTAAATAATAAGTAATGAGTTAAAAATAAATAAATATTATATATTTAATTACTATAATTGTAAAGAATTCAATAGCATCAAGTATAAAAGTATGAGGGTCATTAGATAAATAATCCAACAAAAAATGATTAGTTTATGGAGACTAAACATAAAAATTCCTCGTTGAACCCTCCATGAAACTCATTAATTAACTTCAACTTTCAGGTCCTTAATGAAAGACATAGATCACACAATAACCTTTTAACTGACACTCAAACAACCTCAATCGGGGACAAGTGAACCGAAAATTATACAATATTAAATAGATCGGACCCCGAAACCACAAAATTTCATAAGTATTGTTCAGAATCTAAATATTAAAATTAGTTTCTGAGTTCTCATGAAAGTTGTAGATCATGAAATTACCTTTTTATAGACACTTGAATCACCTTGATCGTACAAGCAAAAAAAAAAAATGAATTACAGCCAAAACGTTCAATCGTCTAACCCAGAATTTGTAAGGGACTAAATAACATAAATTATAAAAATATAGGGATTATTTAATAAATAATCCAGGAAAAAATGATTTGTTTATTGAGAGTGGGACCACCCAATAGTAACTTAGTTCCAAACTTTCCAAAATGCCCTCATTCATCAACCGAAATAACAAAAAACGGAACAAGAAAGTACAGAAATACCACTAACAATTCATGAATGTGGTGAGATTTTTCAACTGATTTTTTTGGTACTTTTACTTCTCTTTTTATATATTGTGTAAAGGATTAAATAGCATAAGGTAGAAGAGTATAATGGTCATTTTTTATTCAGCTTTCGAGACCTTGATTCGTAGATTATGCAATAACCTTTTAACCAACACTTGAACAACTTTAATCAGATAAGTGGACCAAAAATTATACAGTATATAAATAAACCGGCAATCAAAACCACGAAATTTCAGAAGCATTTTTTATAATTAAAACATTAAAATTAGCTTATGAGTTCTTGTGTTGTAGATCATAAAATTACTTTTTAATAGATATTTGTATCACCTTAATCGGACAAGTAGAAAAAAAAATACAAAAAATAAAAGCCAATACGTTAAATCATCCAACCAATAACTGTAAAGGATTAAATAGCATAAAGCATAAAAGATGAGGATCATTTGATAAATAATCCAACAAAAAAATGATTAAAAAAATTAGTTTATGGAGACAAAACATAAAAATTCCCTCTTAAACCCTCCATGAAGCTCATTAATCAAATTCAGCTTTTAGACCCTTAATGAAAGTCGTAGATCACACAATAACCTTTTAACCGGCACTTGAACAACGTCAATCAGATAAGTGGAACAAAAATTATACAATACTGAATAGACCGGCAATCGGAACCACAAAATTTCAGATGTATTTTTTAGGATCGAAACACAAAAATTAGCTCCTGAGTTCTTCACGAAAGTTGTAGATCATGAAATTACCTTTTAATATATAGACACTTAAATCACCTTAATCGGACAATTAAAAAAAGTACAAAAATAAAAGTCAACCTGTTAAATCGTCCAACCCATAATTGTAAAGGATTAAATAGCATAAAACATAAAAAGTATGAGGATCATTTGATAAATAATCCAAAAAAAATGATTTGTTTAATGCGAACGAGACCCAATAGTAACTTTTTTCAAATGTTCCAGAAACGCCCTTAGCCATCGACCCAAATAACGAAAAAATAGAGCACAAAAGTACCGAAATACCCTGACAATTTGTTCTTGTTCTCTATATGCCCAAACATCCAATGAGAAATCAATCCAAACTAAGAAACTAACTTCTATAAACTATTACCTACCAAACAAATAAATAAACAAATAAACTAAACTCACATTCCGTGAGATTTGAACTCAGGACCAAAATATGAATCTCGTTGGACGGGTTTGGACAAAATTTTAAGGCCCGTTTACAAAAAGGGCCGGGCTTGCTCTTAGCCACAAAAATCAGGTCAGAGCCCGGCCTAACCCTTATAGCTAAATAATTATATTATTTTCTTTATTTTTAATTAGATTGATTAGTTAGAATATTCATTAGATGTGTAAATTAATTATTTTGATAAAATTTATATATGTTAATTAATTTTTACTATTTTAAATATAATATATATTAATAAATAAATAATATATATATTTTAAATGATAAGTAATGACTTAAAATAAATAAATATTATATATTTAATTACTATAATTGTAAAGAATTCAATAGCATCAAGCATAAAGGTATGAGGGTCATTAGATAAATAATCCAACAAAAAAATTATTAGTTTATAGAGACGAAACATAAAAATTCCTTCTTGAACCCTCCATGAAAGTCGTTAATCAAATTCAGCTTTCAGGCCCTTAATGAAAAATTATACAATATTAAATAGACCGACAATTGAAACCACAAAATTTCATAAGCATTTTTTAGAATCTAAACTTTAAAATTGGCTTCTGAATTCTTCATGATAGTTGTGGATCATGAAATTACCTTTTAACAAACACTTGAATTACCTTGATCGGATAAGCAAAAAAAATAATAAAAGAATTAATGCTCAAACGTTTAATCGTCCAACCCAGAATTTGTAAGGGACTAAATAGCATAAATTATAAAAGTATAGGGATCATTTGATAAATAATCCAAGAAAGAATGATTTGTTTATTGAGAGTGGGACCACCTAATAGTAACTTTGTTCCAAACTTCCCGAAACGCCCTCAATCATCAACCAGAATAACAAAAATATTGAGCACAAAAGTACCGAAATACCCCTGACAATTTGATCGTGTATGAATGTGGTGAGATTTTTCAAATGGTTTTAAGGTACTTTTACTTCTCTTTTTATATATTGTGTAAAGGATTAAATAGCATAAGGTAGAAAAGTATAAGGGTCATTTTTTATTCAGCTTTCGAGACCTTTATTCGTAGATCATGCAATAACCTTTTAACCAACACTTAAACAACTTTAATCGGACAAGTGGACAAAAAATTATACAGTATATTAAATAGACCGGCAATCAAAACCACGAAATTTCTGAAGCATATTTTATAATTGAAACATTAAAATTGGCTTATGAGTTCTTGGTGAAAGTTGTAGATCATAAAATTACCTTTTAATAGACACTTATATCACCTTAATCGGACAAGTAGAAAAAAAAACACAAAAAATAAAAGCCAACGCATTAAATCGTCCCATAATTGTAAAAGATTAAATAGCATAAAGCATAAAAGATGAGGATCATTTTATAAAAAATCCAACAAAAAAATGATTAAAAAATATTAGTTTATGGAGGCGAAACATAAGAATTCCCTCTTGAATCCTTCATAAAACTCATTAATCAAATTTAGCTTTCAAGCCCTTAATGAAAGTTATAGATCACACAATAACTTTTTAACCGACACTTGAACAACAATCAAATAAGTGGGCCGAAAATTATACAATATTGAATAGACCGACAATCGAAACCACAAAATTTCAGAAGTATTTTTTAGGATCGAAAAAAAAATTAGCTCTGAGTTCTTCACGAAAGATGTATATCATGAAACTACCTTTTAATATATAGACACTTGAATCACCTTAATCGGACAAGTAGAACAAAAAATACAAAATTAAAAGTCAACGTGTTAAATCATCCAACCCATAATTGTAAAGGATTAAATAGCATAAAACATAAAAAGTATGACGATCATTTATATATAATCCAAGAAAAAATGATTTGTTTAATACGAATGGGACCCACAAATATTAACTTTTTTTTTCTAAAGTTCCGGAAACGCCCTCAACCATCAACTCAAATAACAAAAAAAAAAACGAGCACAAAGGTACCGAAATACCCTGACAATTTGTTCTTGTTCTCTATATGCTCAAACATCTAATAAGAAATCAATCCAAACTAAGGAACTACCTTATGTAAACTATTACCTACCAAACAAATAAATAAACAAATAAACTAAACTCACATTCCGTGAGATTTGAACACAGAACCAAAATTTGAAGCCTAAAAAATTTTAAGACCCGTTTACAAAAAGGGTCGTGCTTGGTCTTAGCCATAAAAATCCGGCCCGAGCCCGGCCCAACCCTTATAGTTAAATAATTAGATTGTTTTCTTTATTTTTAATTAGATTGATTACTTAGAATATTCATTTAAATTAATAAATAAATATTTTTTAAATAATAAGAAATGAGTTAAAAATAAATTAATATTATATATTTAATTACTATAATAGTAAAGGATTCAATAGCATCAAGTATAAAAGTATGAGGGTCATTAGATAAATAATCCAACAAAAAAATGATTAGTTTAAAGAGACGAAACATAAAAATTCCTTCTTGAACCCTCCATGAAACTCGTTAATCAAATTTAGCTTTCAAGCTCTTAATGAAAGTCGTAGATCACACAAAAACCTTTTAACTGACACTTGATCAACCTCAATCGGACAAGTAGATCGAAAATTATACAATATTAAATATACCGGCAATCGAAAACACAAAATTTCACAAGTATTTTTTATAATTTAAATATTAAATTTGACTTCTGAGTTCTTCATAAAAGTTGTAGATTATGAAATTACTTTTTAATAGAGACTTGAATCACCTTGATCGAACAAGCAAAATAAAAAAAATAAAAGAATTAAAACCGAAACGTTCAATTGTCTAACCCAGAATTTGTAAAGGTTAAATAGCATAAATTATAAAAGTATATGGATCATTTGATAAATAATCCCGAAAAAATGATTTGTTTATTGAGAGTAGGACAACCCAATAATAAATTTGTTCCAAACTTTCCAAAACGCCCTCAATCATCAACCAAAATAACAAAAAAACCGAGTACGAAAGTATCGAAATACCCCAGACAATTTATTCTTGGATGAATGTGGTGAAATTTTTCAACTGGTATTTTGAAGGAAATTTAGCCTTGGTAACTTAGCCTATTGATGAAGGAAATTTGCCCAACTTAGAGATATGGCTTTATGATGGGCCTTCACATGTGTATGAATCCCCTTTACCTTGTTATGAGGTGGGGCGAGTGGTAATGCTGGCTTGGCTTTGATAGAGAAGCACAACCTATTTGTAGTCGAAGCTACTTCAACAAGGATATTGTTTTTTGTAATGGGTCTGGGGACAACAGTCTCTCTAATAAGGAAGAGGATAGCCAGAAGTCAAGTGGTAAAGTCAAGGGTTGTTTTAAAACTCGCTAGAAACACAGGCAAAGAAAATCCACTAATATGATCTACAAAAAAACATTTTCTGAAATTTCTTTATCAGATGCGTCAATCTCTGATGAGGATATATATAGGTAATCGGAATACAGTTTTGAGAAGAGAAACCGAAGCTACATGAGAGGTTTGTTCTGTTTTGGGAATAGTTTTCAAATATGACAAAGAAAGGATCCGTGATAAGCTTGTTGAATTGGATTTGCTAATTGATTTCCCACTATGTTGTGCTTGGGTTATTTTGATGCATGTTTTATGTTTTCTTGGATTGACTTGTGGTATATGCTAAGGAGAATTGAAGATGGTTTTTTATGGCTCTTTCGGCATAATAAGGCAATTGGGAGATGGTGATCGAGCAGTGGCCCTCATTTGGGTTTTTTTTTAATTAGTTTTGTGTTATTTGCTACTTTATTTAATTTTGTTTTTGTTGTTGTGTCGAACTTCGTTCTGTTTTTTCTGGTTGTTTGCTTGTATTGCTTGGATGCTATTTTGGACTCCCTTTTTTGTTTCGCAGAATGTTCCATTACCTGCTTGGAAAGGGTCCTAAGTCCTAACTTGTGTTGTTGTTCTATTTCTGTTATTATCTAATTAATAATACTATCTACCTTTAAAAAAATCTATCTTATAAGAATTAATTAATATAATTTGTTTAATGCCCAAAAAGAAATTTGGCTACTAATTAAATAAGGTTACATATATATAGAAAAATATAGGAACTGATATCATTTACTTGGAAAGCAAAAATATGTTGGAATCTTTGCAATAGGTTTTCAAGGGTATCTTAAACTTATGATAATAATGGTCTATAGTTGAGAGAGGATTGATAGGTTATTAATTTCAATACTACTAGATTTCTGCTCGCGTTCTGCAGCGGATATTTTTTTTCTCGAGTTTTTCCAGAGAAAAATAAGATGATTAATTAGAAAACGATTAGTATGCCACAAATGGAAAAAAACAATTAGTAATTTCTACATAACCATCCATCTAAACCTGACATTAAATTATCTTTTAATAGACACTTGAATCACCTTGATCCGACAAATAGAACAAAAAATACAAAAATAAAAGCCGACATGTTAAATCGTCTAACCCATAATTGTAAAGGATTAAATAGCATAAAGCATAAAAGTATGAGGGTCATTTGATAAATAATACAAGGAAAAAAATATTTGTTTATGAAGACCAAACATAAAAATTCTCTCTAAAATTCTCCACGAAACTCATTAATCAAATACAACTTTTAGACCCTTGGCGAAAGTCGTAGATAACACAATAACCTTTCAACTGACACTTGAACAATCTCAATCGGACAAGTCGACCGAAAATTATACAATATTAGATAGACCGACAATCGAGACCACAAAATTTTAGAAGTATTTTTAGAATCAAAACATCAAAATTGGCTTTTGATTCCTTCATGAAAGTTGTAGACCATGGAATTACCTTTAAATAGACACTTGAATCACCTTGTTCGGTCAAATAGAAAAAAAACTAAAAGAATTAAAGCCGAAACATTCAATCGTCCAACCCATAATTCTAAGTGATTAAATAGTATAAATTATAAAAGTATGAGGATCATTTAATAAATAACCCAACAAAAAAAATGATTGTAGACCATGTAATTACCTTTAAATAGACACCTTAATCACCTTGATCGGTCAAATAGAAAAAAAAAACAATTAAAGCCGAAACATTCAATCGTCCAGCATATAATTGTAAGGATTAAATAGCATAAATTATAAAAGTATGAGGATCATTTAATAAATAATCCAACAAAAAAATGATTTGTTTATGGAGACCAAACATAAAAATTCTCTCTTGAATCCTCCACGAAACTCATTAATCAAATTCGGCTTTCAGGCCTTTAACGAAATTCATAGATCACACAATAACCTTTTAACCGACACTTGAACAACCTTAATCGGACAAGTGGACTAAAATTTATACGATATCAAATAGACCGGTAATCGAGACCACAAAATTTCAGAAGCATTTTTTTGAATGAAAACATTAAAATTGTTTTTTGAGTCCTTCATGGAACTTGTAGATCATGAAATTACTTTTTAATAGACACTTGAATCACCTTCATCGGACAAACAAAACAAAAATAAAAGAATTAAAGCTGAAACGTTCAATCGTCCAACCCAAAAATTGTGAAGGACTAAATAGCATAAAACATAAAAGTATAGGGATCGTTTGATAAATAAACCAGCAAAAAATGATTTGTTTATTATAAGCGGGGCCCAGTAATAGTAATTTCGTTTCAAACTTTCCAAAACACCCTCAACCATCAACCGAAATAACAAAAAAATCAAGCATAAAAGTACCGAAATACCCTTGACAATTTGTTCTTGGGTGAATGTGGTGAGGTTTCTCAGCTGGTTTTTTGGTACATTCAATTCTCTTTTTAATGTATGTTATAGATGTTATAGATATACTATATATAATAATTTAAAAGAAAAAGGGTAGAAATTGATAGACAAAAGAAACTTGTGTGCCCATCAAGGCCATCTCCAAAATCAGCAGCTTCTATAATTTGATGCCACACAAGACATTTAGTCCTCTCTTCAATCAATTTAATTTAATCGTTTAGGGTTTTAGCTTTTTCGTGCAAATAGTTTAATTTGGTGCAAATAGTTTTAGCTTTTTCGTGAGATCAATGTCTCTTTTCACAGAAATAAAATTCGTTGCAATTAGACGATAAAAGTAAAAATTTTTGAGTGTTTAAATTTTCGTGTCACGAAATTGCAATTAAAATTGGTATGGATTTTATTTTTGCTAGAAAATATTTGGTGTTGGCGCGGTAACTGGAATTTTAACTGCAATATTGAATTTTGCTACAAAATATTCCATTGCAAGTTTAGAACTTCACCTATTATATTTTCATTTTATAGGAAAATCCATCATGAATATCGTTGCGAAAATTACGATCAATTTTGCTACGGATGAGAGATATTAATTGTTTGCAACATGCTCTCTTTCCAATAATCGTCATAAAACCGTTGCAATTAGGTCGTCGCAAATATTCTATTGCAATGTCCCTTGCATGAATTGTCACTGGTTTTGCGACCACTTGTGATGAATCGTTTTCATGCACTTGACACAAAAAATTTAGCCCCCGTTTATTGCAATGGAAAATTGGTGACATTATTTCGTCAAAATTTGTGACAGATTTTTCTATGGATTGAGGTTTCCATCATTATTGGTTGTTATATTTGTGGAAATTTTGCAACAAAATTTCCGGTTGCTGCAGTTTTTCTAGTAGAAAAATGCCTCATAGCCCCATACTTTAAATTTTTCATGAAAAGATCCGTAAACATATAATTACCATAAAGAAGTTGGAAGTTATTGAAAATAAAGAAAATATAATTAAACTAATAGTAACTTATAATAAGTTCCTTCCAAGCCTTAAATACAAAGGGCGCAAATGCCATACACATTACGTAATTCTCACATTTATATATGCACCATCATCCAACTTTTCGCTTGTTTATATATTGACATTGAAAGAAAGTGAAATTGGTATATTCTTTTTCTTTTTCGTGAAAACATGTAGTTGTGGTAATATATATATAGTGTAATTAATAAGTAATACTAATAATTAAGATTATGCGCCTACTTTAAAGTAAAGACAACTTTAATTAACTTTCTTATTATTGCATGCAATAGACGAAGCATTAGAAAAGAAAAAACACAACAAAAGGTAATATAATATCTATGATTCCGAACAATCATAATGACAGAGACATTGAGTAGTAAAATTTGAAGGATCATTTAAATCAGCTGTAATTTTTTTACAGGTGAACTCAGCCTGCTGAGCTAAGTCATGATGCAAAAGATGTATATCTGTTTTTTTTTTTTTTGGGGTGAAGGTTTTGTTTTCTTTTCTTCTCTCTTTTTCCTGCTGATTTTGGTAGCAGTCTTTTCTTATTGAAAAGGTAGTTCAGTTGCTGACTGCTGAATAAAGGCCCGCGCGCCTATATTTGTCCATAACATCATGGGTCTCAATTAGAACACACATACCAGATTGTAGAAAAAGATAGAATACAAATTGCTTCATATCCAATCTCCATATATTCCCTATACTCTATATAATTTGCTCTTGAATTATCATATTTTACTAGATCTAATGAGACAAGGGATTAATTAAATTCGATGAGTATCTCAATGAGTATATCTGTCCACTCCATGATAAGTGATTTTAAATTCGATAATTTTTCTTGGTAATTAAAAGAATTTATGTGTACATTTCATTTTGTGTTTTCTTACTAATTGATAATAATAATTGAATGATTACTGATTAAGTATCAAATTACTTCTCTTAAAACTTGTACTATAAAACAAAAATGTATGATTTTTACTATAGAAGATTTCTACTACATTTTCCTATCTATAAGTATAGTAGTGTTACCAATAAAAAGAACAAAAGTTGGACAAAATGAGCAGTGAACATCAGCAAGTTGGTGGCTAGATGGGTCTCCCCTATTGATTGAATCTAATGATAACTAAGTCAAAACTTTGACTGTACTTTTCTTAACTAGGGGTAATTGATTGATTCAAAATATATTGGCCAATGGGTGTGTGGCCCTTTCCAATGACTCACTGATTGAGATCACAAAGGCATGCACATTATTCTTTGCATTATTTTCACTGATCAATTGAATTTAAACATAATATCATGAATTTATATATATAATTGTCATTATAATTTATATATATATATA
>AWWV01006473.1:0-27294 GCA_001974805.1 Corchorus capsularis
ATTTAGTTTATTTAATTTATATATATATATATATATATATTTGGTATGTCAATTTTATAGAATTGGATCGGGATCCCGAAGTGAACCGAGCGTAAATATTCTCAAATTCGGAATGTAAATTCCGGAATACGGATCCGATAACACTGGTTTTAATAACACAAAGGAAATATAATGACATTTAATGAAACATGCATTTCTCTTTGAATCGATCTTCCCTGCTCATAAATGAGAGTAAAAAACAAATTAAAAATGTAATCCATTGATTACATCTTGGGAGAGGTTATAAGTACTAACCAACTATACTAAGGAATACCACTTTTTACAAATATAAAGGGATATTTAGGCGTTTAGATACAAGGATATATTTTTTAACTATTTAGAGACATGCAAATTTAAAGTAAAAAAGTATAAGCACTATTTTTTTTTTACGGAAATGTAAGCACTATTCTTTATTATTCTAAAATAGGAGACAGAATTTAATAAAGGAAATTGAAATTATATGTTGATGTTCTAATTTGTTTGGTTTATAATTAAAGAAAGGGATACGAATCCTTTATATTTACGTTACTTCTCTAACCTCTAAACTACAAACCAATTCATTGAGAGATGTCAAAGTGATGAACAATATGAATAAATACTAATAATAGCAAGACAAATCAAAATTAAAAACGAGTAGAATATATTTTCATCATCATCCACGGTGCATGGCATGTTGACATGTTACTAAATTATATGAAAAGCATATTTCTTTCAAAATAAAGCATTCAAATGCTTTCTTTCGTTCCCCATTTTTCCATTTTTGGTGAAATCAAAGACTATTGAAAATTTGCCTCCCCATTGGCCTCTCCACCGTTACTTATTATTCTTAAATTCTTAATATATAGAACTAATTTTTATAGCCAAAGTAAATCAAGGAGTCATGATTCCCTGGTTTGGCATTGCGTTTGGAGGTAAAAAAGCTGCTTTTGAAGCCAAACGCAATACCAAATAAATCCTGGTTTGTACGGGAGAGCATGCTCCGCCGAAAATCGACCGAGCCGACAAGTCGGCGGCTCGGCTTATTTAGCTGTTTCTCGGCTCGGTTTTTAACCGATCGAGAATTGATTGTTGTCGGCTCGGCTCTCGGCTCCAAAAAAATTTGGCTAAAACCGTCCGAGAACCGACTGACCCTTTTAATATATATAATATTATTATTATTATTAATATTTGATATATATATATATAATATATTCCTAAAATATAAATACTAAAACCGAAAATTCAGATTTCATTTTCTCTTTTCTCCTTTCTCTCTCTTCCCTCTCGATTTCTCTCCTTCTCTCTCCAGTTCGCTTCTTTCTCTTCTCCCTTTCTGATTTCAGCCTCAAATTGAAGATTAGGACTAAACTTCGATCAAAAATTGTTGGAGATGTAGTCTTCATTCAAGGAAATCCAGTTTCCCCAAAAAAAATCACACTTTTCCTTTCTTTTTAAACCCAAATTTCGATGAACCCTAATTTACATTTTCCCCTAAATTTTTCTCGAAGAAGACAACCCAACTATCTACAAATGTATTCCCTCAACAAGTGTTTAGGTTTTTCAGAAGGCTTTTGTTTTGTTCTGCAGTTCTGCTAGTGATAACATTTTTGGGGTTGTGATTATTTGATTGTTTGTTTCTGTTAATTATGTCTTTTGGGGTTTAATTATTTTGTTCTTTTGTAATAAATTTGTCTTAGTTTTATTTCATTAATTCATCCTTATTCTGTAACATTTCAAATTCAGATTCTCTAATTTTGAATGATTCCATATACCAAGATTGTGAAAGAGCTTCATCAAGTTGAATCTTTCATCTATCTATTGAGTGGAAGTAGTTTTCGAAAGAGCATCATCAAGTTGAATCTTTCTAGCTTGTGTATTCAAAATTTGATAATCATAGAAATTAAAGAACAAAAGTTTAGCTTGAAGACTCTTAAATTCAAAGAAACTGAGCCATGTAATTTCATTATATGCTTCAAAGAAACTGGAATACGGTGTATGACCTAATGTAAGAGTTACATCAATTTAAATTGTTAGGTATGGTACAAATACAATGATAATAAGATGGGCATGTTTTGGATGTGTGAGATTACTAAGAACACTAACATATTAAATATAAGAGATCCTATCTCCATACTTTCGTCTTTGGCAAATGTAAGTATACATTTAAAGTCAATGCATGTTGGGAAGAAAGAAGGGAACAAAAAAAAAACCTAAGATCAAGTATATGTAACATATCACATATAATCTTCATTTACAAAGACATCAGACATCAATCAAGAGCTTAATTGTAACTCATGGGACAAAATCAGTTAGCAATAAGATGCCATAGCAATCCTATGCACAACCCATTCTATAAATATTTGGAAATTTCACAATTGTCGATGACTTTTTCCTCCGATCTGAACTGAAATTGTTGAAGCTCCATATTCCCTCTATCAAGTTAGATTACAAAGATTTCAAGTTCCAAGGTGATATATATGTATAAAATATATATATGTGATCACTAACCCTTGATATTTAATGAAGAAATCACAAGCTTCAAAGGGGAGCATTTGTTTGAGAGGTCAATGCCAATTAATGTCTCAGTTAGACCAAAGCTGGTCTGGAAATGGTGATTGCTCCGTGGGCTCTCCATTATAGTTTCTCCTTCTTTATGCATTTCTTTTCCTTTGTACTTAATCTTACAGTCTCCATTCCTAAGTAGATCAAACAATAAACCCATAACTAAACTAAGGATTTCTTATTAAATTAATGCTAAAATGCTAATCATTCTTGTCTTGTTGTGCTAAATTTTTTTTTCAACCAAGTTTTTACACGTGTAAAGTAATAAAGCAACGTAGATGAAATTCTAGAAATAAAGGATAAAATAAGGATACAATTCTTTACCTCCAAAATTTGAGCAGCCACGTTTCTAGCCTGGCAAGAAGGAAATTAACTGCATCTCTACATCTTGGAGAAAACTCCTGCAAATGCCAATACATCTGACAAAGAAAATTAGAGTCATTAATGTTTACTAACATTCTAAATCTATTTGCCTTATCTGAGAGTTGGTGAGGTTTTCACTTTAACCTTATAGTGTGGCTAATTGCATCTCATGTGATTGAACCCTGCTCTTATTAACTGCATTCAAACATACTGTCACCAATCAAACATGATTTGTATAACTATCAGAATTCATATTCAAGGAAAAAAAAGTAAAATATAAGTAGTATAAGCTCAAAGCTTTCATGCAAATTCATAATCCATCCTGAAAACTTGGAGCAATACACTTAGAAACAATCCTATCACAACTACTGCCATATCTCATATAATTCAACTACTTTTTTAACTGATAAAACCTAGATTTATCCAACAACAACATTTTGAAAGAAAAAGAAGGAACATTAGATGATATTCAAATGTAAACTAACTTCAAAAGCAGAACAATTTATGAGCATGTTACCTTGAGTTTCATACTTCCACTTATAGATAGAAAAAGCAATAAGGATCTTACTCACTGATAGCAGCACAAAAGATCACAGCTGGAACTCTTTTAAAAAAAATGAATCCATTTCCCTCTTTCATTTCTCTGGCATCCCACATCAAAAAGTCTGTATACTTAACCACTTTTCTCTCCCACAGGGCTGCATAGATGATTCACAATCAAAAGACCAAAAATGTAAATGTGGACAGGAAATCACCATTGTTTTCAAGTCACCCTAGCAAAACTAAAATGCATACAGAACAAGATATAAACACTTGATTGAGTACCTATTTGAATTTATATAAGGATATATAATGAGAAGAAAATCAGCTTTCTAGAAGGCAAAAACAAATGTCAATTCAGTAGGGCTTCTTTAGTTTTTACATCGATGCACTTGCAAAGGAAAAAACGTAATTCACCTGAACTGGATTTCTACAACACCAGTTGTCGGAACTCTTGTATATAGAACATCCTCCTGCAATAGGGAAAAAAACATATCAAGAAGCTGATGGATAGAGTTAGAAACTCTGAAATAACTTGGAAAGAGAAGGAATAACGCAGCATGATGGTTAGCTTGCGTGTTAAATAAGCTTATATAGATCCAGTTTCATAGCCTAGTTTTCTAGCCTCAGGCAGGAAACAAATTACTAATACCTTTGTTGGATTATAATTTGCATCAGTCAATCTTTGCAAATTCTCCATGAAATAATTTTCAGTGATTTAATAAAGGAAGAGAAGAAAGCCTAGCTACATCTACATGGCCACAGCTAAGTTCTTAAATTAGGAATAAAACTAAATTGTGAGGAAAAAAATTAACATATACTCTTGTACGATAATGGTTACATGCATATGATGAGCTGAAAGTGTGAAAACGTAATTATGATTAAAAGAGGTTAATCAGAGTTTAGGGATATGATTGCACATGCTGCACGCTCTCCACGGCTCTGCTGACCAACTTTCTTTCTTATAGTGGGCTAGATGATGTGGAAAACAACTACAATTAGAAAAAATATTAGTGAAAGTGAAGAATTCTCATACTCAAGAAGAAGGCTGCTTTTAAAACAGCTTTGAATCATTCTTAGACATCATTCTCTACAAAATTCATGTAACCATAGCCAACAACACATGAAACCGAAAATAAAAAAGAAAGCCAACGACGAAACCAAATTATACAAATCACAGAAAATCATAAAGATGACAAGTCACAATTGAAATCAATCAAAGCAAACGCAATAGTGAATCAACAAAGATAGAACAGACAAAATTGCAGATGTGCATATTAGGTCGACCAGTTAGGCAATTACCAGCTCAACGACCTGTTTGGATGCACCAAAATCTGCAAGTTTAATACTTTCTTTATTATCTACCAGGTTGTTAGCCCCTACGAATTGACAAATGATGACAGAAGTTATTAATCATAAGAAGAAGAGAAGACATAAAGAAGCCAAAGACCTTTTTCAATCTCCAATACAATGGATGGAAAAGAGAAATTACTTTTGGTCAGCCAAATTTATCATTCCTGTATACCAATCCTGAATTCTGGTTTTAGCTAGGTTCTATACAAAGAAGTAATATTAAATGGGAGTCTCAAACCCAAGTCACTGATATAGAAAAACATGAAGACATGATTAATTTAAGTAATCAATAGAGAGTTATCAATTAGATTAGTCTAATTTCTTCAACAACAAAGAACAGAGAAGAAGCAGTATCTGTATATATTACCTTTCAATAGTAAATCCTTGGATATGGCTAAATCTTGATGTTGAGTGTGAACTGCGAAGGCTGGAGGCATTTGGCTTTTCTAAACAACAATGGCCTGCAGATAAGCCAGAAAAGTACACAAAAGAACCGTAATTCCAATTATCATTCTCTGATCAAACACCCAAAATTGGAAAACGTTAACAGAAACAAATCGACTATGTTTTATGCTTCTTACCTTAGCGAAAGAGCAACTGACTGGAGATATGGAACTATCCTCTGAGAAACGAAACAGGAACAAATCACAAAAAAACCCAAAACCAAAACGAACAGGGAAATCATCAAAACATAAAACTATAATGCAAAGATTCCAAAACATAAGTATAAACAAAAGCAAAGAAAAAATTGATTAAAAAGGAAGATTGTCAGCACAAACCAAAAACTACCTTTTCTATAGAGAATGGTTTCAACATGATTCCGAAAAAAATTCTGCATTGCATTAAAAAAGAACATCAAACAGAGAATAAACATGCATGGTAACAGAGCCCAGATAATAATAATAACAATAATAAAATATCAGACAGAAAAAAACATGCATGAAAACAGAACCTAAGAAAAAAATGGAAAGTTGGTAATTACCTGCAGGCTGTAACAGTGTTTGAGTTATAACCCGAATAACAAATAAACTAAGAATGAAAAGCCTAGAAACCTATAAACACAAACAAACTGAAAAGAAAACTTCCCAAAACAAAGCCATACAAAAGTCACAATCCTTAGATACCATTGTAAAGAACAGAGGGTGTTTATAAACTATTTTCCATATAACCAATAGAATGCCACAGAAATTCTTTTAAGTGGACAAATCAGAAGGACCATAAAGCCAAAAAAATAATGAAATTAATTAAAAGAGGAGCCTCACCGTCAGATTACCAAACGGATTCCACGATGATGATAAAAAGATTAGAGGAGCCACCGACGGGAAGAAAATTAAACGAATATCCCAAAGTCTAATTACCTGCAATACAAAACACGGTTTAAAGTAAACAGAGATAGCCCAAAAAATAAATGAAGAAAGCAAATGAAGGTTTCGTTTAAAAATATACTCAAACACTTAAATAGAGTTAGAATTCATCAAAAGAACCACTTACACATCACCTTTTTTCCATCTCCACCAAACCCTGTAATCTTCAACATATTAATTATTCCAAATTCTTCATCATCTCGACAAATTAACATGGGGTATATTAGTTTAGCTCACAAAGGATTCAAAATATGTAATTGCATGTAAGGTTTAGCTTCAAATGGGTGGAGAAAGGCTAGAGAGAGAAAGCTTGATGGCCTTGATAATGGAGGAAATTGAGAGAGAAGGAGAAAGAAAATAAAAAATGAGAGAATGGGGTAACGGGTTAGTGGATATATCATATATGTAGATTTTTTTTTTAAAGTTAAACCAATTGACCTATAACACATACATGCAATCTGGATAAGAAATCTAGAATTTTTGACCAAGTGATAAGATAAAAAAAAATAATTAAAAAATGGTAAGATTAAAAATAAAAAATAATTAAAAGATATAAAGAATTTTTTTTGTCTCTTTTACTTTTTATGAAAAGCATGAACTAAAAAGCCCATAAAACCCAAACAAAAAAAAAATCAGCGCAAAAGGATATTTTATATCACATATCTATCAATTTCATCTACACAAAAAAGAACACAAATGACCAAAAAAAGAACAAAAGGCATGACATAAACAAAAAAACACAAAAACACAAAATGACCAAATGACCAAATCAAATCAAATCAAACAAAAGGCATTGCCAACCTCATGAGAGACACAACACCAAAATTAAGTTAAATCCTATCAAAAGCAATACATGAAACACCAAATTTACCCTTGCCAACTATATAAAATTACAGGAAAACCAAATTTACCCTTGCCAACTCCTCCAAATTACATGAAAACCAATGATGGAGGGCAAAAAAGAATTGGAATGCCCGGATTACCCCTAAGAGTTCTACGAAATAACAAAAAAACCATACGCAAAAAGACCAAAAAGCCATGCAAATAGTACTCCAAATAAATGTGGTGAGAATCTTTGTTGCCCTTGAGGTAATTTGCACTTCAATTATTATTGATTGTTTATTTGACAGTAAAAAGTCATTATTCCTATTAAAAAAGTTTTACCAAGTAGTTTAGCTAACTGAATATATACTTTCTGCAAATTTTTCTTGACCACCTTCAAGCCTTTTATAAACTTTGATATGAGCAAATAGTATGAATTTTCTGATAAATGGAAGATTAAGCAAATGGTTTAAACAAAATGTTGGAAAATGATAAAGGCTAATTCAGAGCTTGTATTATTTTTTTTTTCGTCTTCGAAAGGGTCTACTATGGTTTCATTCAAAGAATCAAAGTGGTATATATTCTGTTAATCTAAAACTTCTCCTTATAATTTTCTTAGGAAAAAAAAAGAAAGAAATTAGATAAAAATCAAAGCTTTTATTAGAAAATAATATGCTTTATTCGTTCAAACTACTTTGTTGTTGTTGTTGGTGTATGAAATTGTTGTAATTGGGTGAATTCTAATGAAGTTTTGGTGAGATTTTTTTTTGCTTTGTCTTTGTCTAATCCTCCTCTGCCTCTGTGCTCTCTGCTCTGCCTCTGTGTCTCTTTTTTTTTTTCGTTATTTTTCTACTAACGGAAAACTGATCACCGACCGCCACCGACGCCATCGGTGGTATCGGTTTCATCTATGTCTCGGTCGGTAATTGGTCTCTTATATCTCTAAAATTTCCACCAACACAAAACCGAACAAAACCGAAACCGACCCATGCTCTCCCCTACTGGTTTGTGTCAAAAGCTCATTTTGAACGCAAAAGTCAAGGCAACCCGAAAAGCTAATCCTTAAGTGTTTTTGCGTTTCAAAAGTGCTTTGGGACATTAAATGATTAAAATTTCCTAATTATTTTTCTCTTTCCTTTTTAACTAACATATCCTTTTTAGACATTTTATCCATCAACCCCATTTTTCCAGCAATACCAAACATTATTTACATTTTTCTACCGCAATTTAAAAAAGCACTTCTTAAAAACATTTTTTCCAAACCAAGCTTTTCAAACTACAACCTCAATGCCAAACTAAGTCTTAATCTATTATTATCAGCCATTCTTTTGTTTGTTTAAAGTGGTGTCACTAAAAAATAAAAGGGTAAATTACATATATATACCCTGTGGTTTTGAGTGAAACAAATATGATCCTGAGGTTTCAATTTTGACACTTCACTACCCTGTGCTAGTGTGCTTACTTATTGTAACCAAATCCTTGACAATTTAATTATAAAATTACTAAAATAATTTTTTTGATCATTTTAAAATCACTAAAATTAGTTTATGTCATATTATATATGTTCTCAATAATTTTTAGCAACACATAATTTACGAATCTTATGATTAGTTGCTTGTGCTTGTTTTGAATTTAAACAAATAGGTTATCAAAATTGATTATTATAAAATATAGATGCTAATATATACTGTGACTTGCCTAGAAAATACATTTAGAGTTGGATAAAACATAAACATGTTTGTTAGGCTAAAAAGAATAAAAGAAAGGGAAAAAAGAAATAAAATTAATAATATTAAGGAATTTGACAACAAAAAATAAACACAGGATAATGAAGTGTCAAAATTAAAACCTCAGGGGTCATATTTGTTTCACTCAAAACCACATGATATATATATATGTAATTTACCCAAAATAAAATGGTACTTATCGATGATGCTAAGTATTATTGTTGATATGTAAAACAAGGCAACGAGGACTCGATCATGGTGTTTGTTTGGTCAAAAACTTACAAGTGAAAGTTGTTGCACCAATTTTGCATCTTTTATATGGCCAAACAATACTTTAAAACTAGATGCTTCTTAATAAAATTGGTCCACAACTTAGCTTGCTTATGAACTTATTGTTAAGGAATAAGGATCCTCTTGAAAAAGTAGCATAATCCAGCGTTTCCGTAAGACTGCATTTTGATGTTTGATGTTGTTTTCCTTAAAAGAGTTATTATCAGGTGCACTGGCGGTGGAGTTTAGCAGATCACACATGTGGGGTTTAAGGGTTGATATGTGTTCTTTAGGAAGTATAGTTTTAAAATTTTAAATCAAAATTAATTCATAAAATGGGTATGTGTCAACTCTTCATCCCGCTTGTGGAGTCCAAATTTTATAATGTCAATGTACCAAATAATAACTTTTTACTTTTAATTTTTTTTTTTTTTGCTATTTATGAATATGATATTGAAATTAGGTATACAAGCTCACCTCGCTTATCCCAAGATTCGAACCCGAGACCTCCTACTGGTGTCCCTAAATTTTCTCTCTTTTGGACTTAAAAGAAGCTTTCATTTATATTTCAACATCAATGGTGCTGCTGCTGTTCACTGTTTACTTTGATTTGTTTGACTACTAAATTTGTCTGTTGAAAAATAAATTCCTAATTGAGTACCCTCTTTCTTCTTGTTGTTTCTTCTTTTACTCTTTTCCTTTTCAAGAGTTTAGATTTTTGGTGTAGCGCTTTGACTGTAACCTTCCATAATTTGGCTGGTGGCATATTCAGCATTTACAAGAATAAGACGATCACCATCTCTAATAACTTCTATATCATCAATTTCAGCCCCTCCCTCTGTAAAGACTCTAGTCAAAGGTAACCCAAATCTTTGTGCACCGATATCCAATAGTTCTTCAATGGACTTTGGAAGAGGAATGGGTTTACTGGAAACTTGATTTCTTTGAGGACAACTGATTGTCACTCTAGGCGAATAACTGTTCATGCCTCTGAAAGCTGGATAACCTGCAGCTGAAGGACTTCCACCTGCATAGTAAACTTCAGTTAAAAAAAAACTACTCAATCTAATTCAAGTGAATTAGTTTAGGGTCCCTTTGCTAACTCGGTGTTTTTGGTTCTAGTGAGATGAAAAGCAACTGTGGCTGTGAGATTAGCAACGAAAACTGAGATGCATACGTACCGCAACTGGCAGCTGATATTATACCAAATAGTGAATTGTGGAAGCTGTCAGCCTTTCTCCTACGGCGGTTCTCCATCCATGTCACGTCAGGCACTGGTGGTACAACTTCAGAAGTATATGAAGACATTGTGGGCTCGCTACTGTACTTGGCAAGGGTCTTACTCTGTGAGGATACTCTCTTCATTGGAATTTTGGTAGCCGATGATTTCTTAACATTTTGCAGTAATGCAAGTATCTCCTCATGGCCCTGCTGATCTGCCAGATCCCTTGCTGTCCATCCATGTGCATCTTTCGTGTCTATATCCACTCCTTCCTCTAACAGGAACTTAACCATTTCAACGTTTCCTTCACAGATTGCAGTATGGATTGCACAAGTTCCATTGCTCTTAGGCTGCCTTACATCCCCTCCATATTTCACTATGGCCTTCAGTAATTCTAAATTGTTTTGTTCAACAGCATAGCAAGCAAACTGACCAACATCACCAGAAGATAATATTGCACCATTGTCTACCAAAAGTTTTATCACAGATCCATGCTTCCCCATCAGTGCATCCCATAATGGAACATTTCCTTCGTTATCTGTTATAAGCAAAAGTAATTCTAGTTTAAGTAGGAACATAAGGGAAGAAGAAAGGATTCCTTTGTCATAATGTGAATTATAATTTCAGCTCATGTCTTTACCATCACAAAAATGTACTTAAGTAATACTCACAAAGGAATTCAATAAGAATAGTTAGCCATTCAGGGGAACTTGACAGTTAACAGTAACAAGTCAAGCAGAAAATAAGAAACAAAATGAAAATCAGGGATAGATGATACCTCTGATGTTAGGATTTGCTCCAAATTCTAGAAGCACAACTACACAATGGTGACTTCCAATAGATGCGGCTATATGCTGTTGCATAGAAACCAACATAAGGTCAAGAAGAACATACTACCTTAAGGTAATATAAGCAACACACAAATAAAAGAATAGACATGTTTGTAAAGAAAGCGGATGGCATACATACCAAGGCTCTTCGCCCGTTGTTGTCCTGCTCGTTTGGATCTGAACCGCGTCTTAGCAACTGCTGCAGCAGTAAATCATCCCCTCTGGCTGCTGCAAAGCATAAACTAAGAGGCAAAACCATTCTTCCCCTTGCTAGCATGTGTTCTGTCTCATGTAAAATTTCTTCCATCACTGGATCCATGGACTCCTTCAGATGCTGCTTCAACAAGATAAAGTAAATGTAAAGTGTTTGCATTAGGACTAACTTTAAAAAATATTATTTGATGAGGCTGTATTTTCCAACATATTGTGCCTATATCTCTAAAGGACTATAATGATCGCATGACATTTAGAACTTCGCACAATTTGAACAATAGACAACATACAGAAGCATCAAAATTTGAGCATACAAATACATCAGCGAAACTTATCACTTGGAAGTTATAGAAACAAAGTTTTCATGTATCTTTTTTTCTTAAATTTCCATATACTAATCATTACATTGAAGATGTATGAGCCAGTAAAAGAACTGTTAATGCTCGAAGGATGCTTAAGGTATGACCGAACTCTTTAAAAAATTCAAAAGCAAACTACCAAGTAACAAAATGTTGACTGCTAGTATCATTATCCATAAAAACAAAGAACTGCAATATCGTCTTACTCAAGACTTTTTTGAAGATTTGGCCAAAAAAAAAAAAAAGACTTTTTTGAAGCAATAGACTGTGGATATAACAGTCTGGAGATTAAGATAATAATGGATCAACAATAAACACTTTCAGTCATCCAAGAATACGATGAAATAGCCTAGGCTTAATCTGTCAGATAAAGTATAGCTAAATACCTGAAGAAGATTATTCATGATTATTGTGCCATCTCCAACATTTGCCTGAACAATATTTAAAAATTCATTGCGGCTCAAACGAAGCAGCTGACTTAATCGCTTGGTCCGAACTGTAAATAATTGGGGCTTGTAACAAAGCACTCCAATCTCACCAACAACATCTCCAGTGTTTGCCTCACCAATAATCTAAAATGATACAAGAAAGCACACAATATGCTAGTAAGAGCACTGATCTTTTATCTGATTTAGTGAAAATGATTTGTATTAGAAAACTTGCCTGTTCGGATCCATTTCTCTGTACAATCAGCTCCTATCAAACAAGCATATATGTCAGAAGCTAGATTTTGCACAAAAAAATTGAAATCTTTTGAGTTCCAAGTGGCAATGGTCAAATAGTAAGAAGTTGATTAGGATTATCTGAGGAACTATCCAAGGTTCTTGCTAGTATTATCCATGAACAGGTTCAAGGAATGACATCTACCTTAAGCTTTCGATTCAAGAAACTAAAACTAGTAGGGGGAACATCCATTTAATTCTTGATCCAACCCCCATATTACATAAACACTGGATGAACATACAATTTCTTGAACTAAGATCCCATTGTACACAAACAAGCTAAAGATGAAGTGAGGAAAGGGCAGTTCTTACCACAGAACCAGTTGCCAATATGTACATTTCTGTAGGCCCTTCATTATGTAAAATTACATCTTCATTGGGAGGATAGTACTCGGGTTTCATCTCCGTGACCTTCAAAACGCAACAACTGAAGACTAGTCATATAATGTCATCTTTCTTGCATATAAATTAGTTTTACTTTGATAATAGCTTTTAGTTATTTTGAGTTCTTCTTAAATTATGAATATAATAACATTACTATTCTTATTCATGGCAAGCCAAGTCTTTACATAGAAGTGTATAGGTCTTTTGACAGTTGATCTAATGCTAGAAACAAAGATAAAGCAGTTTAGTAGCATTACCAGTTGGAAAAGTAAGTCGTTTGATACCCCACGGAACAAGTAAACTTGATCAAGTAGTGAATAGAACAGAAAATGTGAAATGCTTGATCTAATAGCTTTAGGAAGGGCATCAATAATCTCTTGCTGCTGCACTCCTAAATCAGTTCGATACCTCAAAGACAAATGAGCAAGCATTTGATCTTGCAGGCGAACTGGGAGTTGATTTCTGCGGGCAAAATTTGAGGCAGCTTTGATGCCATCTCTCTGGAAAGGGCCCAAATATGATAGACTCAAAATTAATTTAGTTGATCCACTGAGTCAAAGACATATGCAGAGATATGCCTGACTTGTTAATGAATCATATTGCTGCTTATAGAAACCGGAAAAGTACTTTGAAATGTTCTAATATTTCTAGAGCAACTTATTATTCCAATAGAAAGTGTCACTCAGTAGAATAAAATTCATAAGTAATTCACCGCAGAGCAGTTGTTGATAACTTAAAACTTCTTAAAGGTAGTCCAAGTAAGGCCTTTAAGTATATAGAGCTAAGCAACAGCTTCCACAGCAGAAGGACAGAAAGAAGGTTAATGTGTTCTGCTTAAACAAAGCCATTTTGAACAATTTCATATGGAAAAGTTGCAATTCTGAAATCACATTCTGCTAAAGCATACATAGCTGAATTGGTGCTTTTATGAAAGGAAAAGGTCCTAGCAAGAAACATTATTCAGAAAGGAAGCGCCCCATTCCAAGAGGAAAATGACCACATGACATATCCTCTAGAAATGTTAAGAAGAACTATACAATTGGCAAAAATGATGAATTTAGAATCTACTCACAAATTTTCTTGTTCGGGTCGCTCCATGCACAATCAAGGTAGTCATATTTCCAAGCAAGTATGCTTGCAGTCCAAAGTTAAAGAGTAAGTAGAATATGACAAGCGTCATTTCCTCTGTATTCACTGGATGCAGATCACCATAACCACATAATGTAAGGGTGACAAAAGACCAGTAAAGTGATACTATATACCGGTCTGTTAAGGACAGTTGCTTCCAGTTGTCTGTATAAAGTTTCATCCATGCCCTTTGTGGATTATGATAATGACTTGCGATATAATAGTAGATACAAGCAGCAAAATGAGCAGAAAAGAGAGTAACCTGCATTAATTGGACAACACGAGAGCCTTGTGATACAACCACCATATTGAAGAATGAAGAGTGATCTCCTCTCTTACAGATTATTTACTACAATGTTGTTTCTCTTTTCTAAGAAGTACTCACACAGAACAGCTTGAGGCATCGAACCCAAAAATAGCTATAGTTCGTATCTTTCTCCAATCTAACACAAAGAAACCTAATTAGTGAATGAAAGGCCCCCCTCACCTAATTACTAATCATAGTCCATTAATTTCAAATTTCAATTCATTATGGAAAATTTCAGCTTTTGAGGAAATGATAGAAAGAAAACTTATAAGTTACCTGGAAAACATTTGGCCGACTCTTCGAAGGCGCCATAGACGCAGCAGAGTAAACAAGCCGTATGATGGTACAGAGGAGGGCAGAATAGCCCTAACAACTTCAGCAGGGATTATGGAGATGACATCAAAAAGCAACCAGCTCCGACCGTATCTCCAAGCAATCTTTCCGGGTTCATCCACCAAGAGATAGGAGGTTTTGTCAATGTAAGCTACAAAGAATGTCAAGATGATGTCGATGGCGAAACATGCATTCACAACGTTGTTTGTTATGGAGAGGGGACTTTCAGGTCTTCTTAAAAACCCAAATTCGAATGGAGAAACCCATGCCGTATAGAACACCAGAAACACCAGAAATGTGTCCCAGCTTCTGCAAAATTTATCATTGCCCAAAACCCATGTTAGGATTATTGACAAATTAAACAAAACAGAGCAAGAGAGAAATGGAAATGCAGAAGAAATGGTACCTATAACGGCGATCAAAGGGGGAGATGATGAAGCAACGGAGCTTGACCTTTCGGTTTCTACCAATAGGGCCAAGTGAAGGCAAAATGCCATAGCTAACGCCGAGGCTATACTGGCTACCTTCCTTTGACAAAACAGAGCGTTCACCGTCGTGATCTCTCAAACTTAACGGCGTCCCTGCTTTTCCTTCTTCTTTGTCTCCACACCGCCCAAAAAACAGCCTTACTCTTCCCTTCTTACCCATTCTTCTTTATTTTGTTCCCTCCCCAAGTCGTTTTTATCTCTTTTCTTTCTAAATTTCGTTTGGCCCTGTCTCACAAATTTCTCAAAGTTCCCCTGCAATGGTGATTCCGCGGCAAAAACGGCTAGGAGATGGCTTTATATATATACCATGGCTTTGGAACCGCTCCTTAAATTCGTACGTATACTTTGCCTCTACGTACTTTAACAACCATGGGTTTAATTTAAGAGGAATAATAATAGTGACTTTCCAAGATGGAGTCATAGTGGGCAGGGGCGGATCTTGACAAGTGGCATTAGAGGACAATTCGAATAAAATTATTTTAGGAGAACGAAATGAAGAATTTCAATGTATCCATATAAAAATATTAAAAAATATAGAGAACTAATAAAGCAATTTTTCCAATTTTGGGGGCCTTAGCCCTCAAACTACCACAAGGATTCGCCCCGGATAGCGGGAATGAAGAAGTTGATCTACAATCTATAATTTCCTCTACCAGCAAAATCTCTGCAACGCTGCTTCCTAGCCTGCTTTAACCTTTTTTCCCTTTTTCAATTGTTTGCTTTTTTGTAGTGCTGTCCTTCTTCCTCTACACTAGTACTAGATTAATAAAAAGAGCAACTAATTTTTTAGCTAAAAAAAGAAAAAGAAAAAGTGTAACTAATTAATCTCGAAAAAAGGTAAATTATGACCCGAGAGTGTTGGATTATTTCTTAGTTCCAGTGGTTAGGTTGGATGCTTAATGTAAAAAAACTTTTACTCCTTCGACAATTAAATAAGTTTATAAACTTTAATTTTGGCCAAATAAGTCTGGGAATTACCAATCTTGGTCAGATAAGCCCTTTTGTTATGAGAAAAAATCATGATAACATATCACGTGGTCTGAAAATGCCACATCAACATAGGGTAAATTTTCTGGAAAAGAAAAAAAAAACGTAAATTCTGAATTCATTTTTATGTACCGGTCCTTTTTAACAATTATTCTAAAACCCTCATTTTTAACAATTATTCTAAAACCCTATGTACATATTCATTAGTTTTACCCTAAATTTATTACCCTATGTAAATTCATTAGTTCCACCTAATAAATTTACATAGGGTAATAATTAGTTTCTAAAACCCTATATACATATTCATTAGTTTATCACCCTAATCTCACTATGTAGGGGTGATCATGGGTCGGTTTTCGGGTCAATCGGGTCGGTTTCAATTAAAACCGAAATCATAATATATCAACCGACAATCAACCCGACTAAATGGGAAATCGTCAAAACCGAAACCAATCGATTTGGGGTCGGTTTTCGGTTTGAATATATTACATATATATATATATATTACATATTAATAATATATATTATATATTAAAATAAAATTTTTAAATATATATATATTCTTATTTACATATATATATATATATTCTTATTTAATAAAATATTTTACATATTAAAATAAAAGTGATTTTTGGATATATATATATAATATATATAATTAAAATTAAAAAAATATAAAATATAACTAAACCCTATGTGCAAAACGACGTCGTTTTGACACTTCGGTTTCTCGGGTCGGTTTCGGTTTCAATTATCATACCGACAACCGACCCAATAAACCACCAAAACCGACTTCACAAACCGAATCACCCGACAAAACCTACTCAACCGACCCATATCACCAATTTTCAATCGGGTCGGATCGGTTTTCGGTTTGACCCAATTTTTGATCATCCCTACCACTATGTCATTGGGCACCAGTTAATACATACAAGACACAGGGCACTTACTACGTGAGTAGTTTTTGACAATTTTTTTTTCAATAGGTAGTTTTTTTAAATGATATAAATAAATTTAAATATTATATTTATCCTTTAATGGGTAATTTTTATTTAAGATGGGTATTTTTTATTTTGTTTTGAATTTTTTTAAAATTGAGTTTGTCTCCGAGTCAAACTCAGATTTTGCCTTTATAATTAGTATAGATTCATTACATTTTGTGTAATAATTAGTTTTAAGGGTATTTTTCAGTAATAAAAAGTACATATTCATTAGTTTTACCTAAATTTATTTTTCTAAAACCCTATGATAATGTGTCTTAAAATTTAATATATACCCTTTAAAAAAAAATATTTTTATAGTTGGGACTAAACCTTAATTATTGTCACAAAAATATAAAAAAAATTTCTTAATTAAATTAAATGTGTGAATATTTCTCAAAGAAAACACATAAAAATGCTTAACGATATTATAGTCTTTAACTAATACAACCAAACTCAAACTTTAATTATTGTCTCAAAAGCCAAAAAAAAGTTAAGAAATGATAAAAGTAATATTGGCTTAACCCTATATTATCATACCCTTAACTATACTTTCTTTTTCTAATTCCAATAAAATTTTGAAAAATTATTCAATACACCGTCAGTGAGTTTAATAGACTGTACATGTGGGTCTTGAAGGGTGATATTTGTCCCTTAGAGACTAGATTGAAATATTTAAAATTTAATTGATTCAGAAAATGGACATGTGTCAACTCCACAACCCGCTTGTGGAGTCCATAATTATCCTAAAACTTTTAGTCCAATCAAAGTGTTCTTGTATTTCTTGAACAAGGATAACTTACTTTTGGGTTGCCTCTGCATTGGACAAATTTGGTTAATTCCTTATGTTATGCAATGTATGTACAATAATATCATCTCTTTCCATAGAGTAGAGGGCTATGCCCTCCCTTTATATTTTTACATTTAGGATCCAACTTGTATCATTGATAACAAGGAGTTGAACTATATATATTATAAGAAAGCAAAGTTTGATTCATAATAGGAAGAAGAAGAGGCAAATATTGGAACAAAGATATCATTTGATTATTTTGGGGAACTTCTTGGGCAAGCTCATCAACTAAATAGAGAGCTCCAAATGCCATGTGAGAGGCCACCCTTTAGCTCATAACTCATAAGCTCTCCAAAGCCCTTTCACCATTTTTTGTATTAATAAGCTATCAATGCATGGTTAGTCCGGCCCAAAACACATATAGAGACCTAAATCAAGTCATATTATGATGGGCCACAGGAGCCCAATAAATACAATCTACCAGAACTTGAACGACACCGTTTCAACCCCAACAACATTTTGCGCTTTGAAGAAGTCTTTTTGGTTGCCTGATTGCCGTAATAGCCTCCAGCAGGATTAAAATTAAAAACAATAAAGAGGAAAAAGGTTGTCATCGATTCTTCTAGACAAAAAAAAAAAAAAAAAAAAACGAAAAAGGGAGATTGGTTTCGAACTACGGTGAGATAGAGAGCAAGAGAGAGTAGCAGAAATGGAGGCGCTTCTGCGATGGATAACGGATCCGAGGAAGAACCGCTTGGCAGCTTTGCACAAGAAAGCCGTCACGCAACGCCTCCGCAATTACGGTTCGTTTCTTCCCCAAAAAAACCCTAACCCTACATGTCTTTTAATTTTTTTTTTTATATTCCAGTTAAATTGATTGGAGAATCTGTTTAGGCCTTCGCTACGAGGATCTTTACGATCCTTATTACGATCTGGATATTAAGGAGGCGTTGAATCGGCTGCCTCGTGAGATCGTCGATGCCCGTAACCAACGCCTTAAACGTGCCATAGACCTCTCTATGAAGCACGAGTATCTCCCTAAAGAGCTTCAGGTAGTTTCCTCTTTCCTTTTTTTTACTATTTTTATTTTTATTGTTCAATTTCAGCTTAGACTTTGGAGATTAAGTTTAAAGCAATGTCAATTATTGTCAAACATTTCGTGAGAAGAAATGTCGATGGGGAATCGTTGCATTTGTTAGTTAATATCAGTGTTTTAATGACCATACTGATTCATTGGATATAATTGTTTCCTTGCAGGAAATGCAAACTCCATTTAGGGGCTATCTTCAGGATATGCTTGCTCTTGTAAGTTCTTGAAACTATGAAGCTCTGTTGATTAATTGACTAGGAATTTCATTGTATTTTCTTTGGGTCTGGTAATTTGATGTGAATTTCGGACTAGAGTTTGTATTTGGTACGGGTCTGTTCACTTTATTATAAGTTTACCATATATGAATGTCATTTATTTGTATACTCACCTACTTGCAATGCAGTGATTAGTGTGTTTCTATCTAGTTATGTAGCTGAGTTTTTCTATCACTTGCTATGTTCTGATAAACATAACGGATGAAATGATAGGGTTTTATTTCTAATTTCATATTTTCTTGTGTTTCTTTTATCAATGTTGTGGACTGCCATCGTTTTGCATTTATTGTAGTCATTTTCCTCAGTAATGAATGGAGACTTCTTCCTCCCTGTGTCCCCTTCTTTATATACCCTAATTCCTGATTATCATATTTCAAATTTGATTCTGATATATTCCACTACTATATTAAGCACAAAGTTGTCTAAAGTTTGTTGAATTGGTTTGAATTCTGTCTTTCTGTATTTTGGGGCTTAAGAATATTTCACTCCCATCTCCGTATTGTTTGGGATGTTGGCATATAAAATCTGACGCTCCAGCTTATCTGAAGAATTTCTCAAAATTATGATTATGTTTCCTGGTTCATTTTGGTGTCAAAATGCAAGAGTAATTCTATTTACTTTTGATGATTTAGCTGGTTTCGAAGGAAGTTTATCTGTTGCTTACTAATACTCCTATGTTATTTACTAGTTAAGAGTAAGTTATATTTTTAAGTTGCTTGCAGTGCTTGTTAGATCTAATGGCATTATTGTTATCAACCATATTGTGCCGACATATTAATGTGTGTCATTGCAGGTGAAGAAGGAGAGAGCAGAGCGTGAAGCTTTGGGAGCTTTGCCCCTGTATCAGCGAACTATTCCTTAGAGGTTTTCAGAGTCTTTTGTAGCCATTGGCAATAGTTCATCTTCATATGATTTATATGAAGTATCATGCTTTTGTTAGCGGAAGTGGACATGAATTTTGCCCATCCTATTTGTTGGTTACACAGTGATCTGTGTCGGTTTTTGAGTGGAATCACTAATTGGGTTTCATATGTGTTTGCAATGTGATAATAATATGTAAAACTGTGAACTGCATTTTACCATTGAATGCAATTCTAGAATAAACCCCTATTTACGTTATGGGTTTTCCTTTTAGTGGCTATGTTCACCTTGATGTTGCTGTGTGTTGGCCCCTTGACTAATCTGCATTTTAAGTGTAAATCCGTTGACACATATTGAAGCCCATTGATTGGGTATTGGTTAGGCAAATAAAGGTTAGCTTTTTTTTTTTTTACCCAGTAAGCACACTACTCCATAGCTTTTACCTATCCAATTCCTGTTCTTTTTATCTTTCTTTTGATTTCTCCTCGAGGGGAAGAACATTGTTTACATCCTTGCCTACCATTTTGATGAAAGCTAAATAGCCAGATCTACATTGGGTTGGGGGGAGACACAAAATCAAGCACTGACAGATCTTGTTAAGAGAATCACTTGCATTACTTAAATTCCATCTTTGCAAGCAATTCTTCGCCATAGAAAATAGTTAGGACTCTTCCTGTTAGGTAAGTTTCAATAATTGTTGTTGATGAATTTGAAGAGCAAAAATAATGTAGAAAAAAAAATATATTTATAGCTCTTTCATCCAAACCTCATCCAAGTCTAATCCAAGAAGAATTAGCCATGTGGAAATGGTCCTTATTCTCTTCAATACTATGCATACAATTCAAGCCTTGAAGAAAGATTTTCTTCCTAATGGACATATCCATGTGATTCCTTGAGGCCCATACTTTTAATGACCACCCTCCTTGTCTTTCCGATTCATTCTTCATTAATCAATACTCGTAGAGATTCCCACATTCTGGATGAATGGTAATTTATCTTAACTATTATGAATTACCAGAAATATAAAATCTAATCTTCATATGCTCTTCTTGTTTGTTATACCAAAGCTGAAGCTGTTAAGAGTTGGATCATAATTAGTACTTACTGGAACTAAAAATTCAACACTTCATCATTAGATTACAAGAAAATATTTATCAATTTGTAATAAGTTGGTATTAATTTGGAACTTGAAATATAAGGTGAAAATCAAGATGCAACATGTAGGATAAGTTGTAATTACTAATTAGTTACAATGTCAATTTGTTAGGATGTCCATCTACAATAATTGAAACTAGCTAGTAGGCCTCCATTTCTGCATTCTCCAACTTATGCATATTGAGACAGTACCAAAGAGGGGAGAAATAATCATAAAGAGTTTTAATGTACAATATTATCCTCAAATTATTTCAAAATAGTTAATTTAACTTTTATTTGGAACAAATTGACTCCCCAACCTTGATTTTTATATGATTTGACTCGGATTATAAAGGGAATTTGGCTACATCGACATTAGGTCAGTGCCACGTTAACACTTAAGCACTACAACAACACCATGTTAACACATCAATAATCATGTGACGAACATCCGTCCAATTTCGAATCAAATTCAAATTGTCTAAAAATCAAAGTGACGAGACTAAAATGTTCCGATTACATACGTAAGAATTAAACTATCTATCCTTTTGAAGATAGTTCGAAGGTGCATTTACACAAGGTCCATATATATGTAGCAGAACATGTGTCATCTCCGAACTTGAATTAATGCATTAAAATTTAAAACAGAAGATAGAGATGAAGTTAGAAGAAAAGAAGTTGAATGATAGTAAGAATGTGGGTTAATTGTTGTGGTGAACAAAACAAGAACTAACAATCCTTCCATTTATTTAGACAAGGCAATAGTTCAACTTCAATTAATGTTGGACACGTGAGGATAAGTGAGTGCACCGCCAGCCAGCAGTCGTCTTCCTTTAATTATTCTGACGTAGGATCAAACTCTAAACCCTCGACCGTATCTTCATCTTTGGGTGGCGAAGCTGCATCGGTCAAAATCACTGCACCTCTTCCTTTGGGACTTGTATATTTAGACTGTCAGAAGGTTCATGCGGCCGCTGGCAATTTTTGTTGTCTAACCATTCTCACATTTTGATTGGGAGACCAACTCTTTTATTTTATCCAACCCTGACAAATTCTATAGACAAAAGTTTTTTTTTCATAAAAAAAGTTTTTGGTAGGTATAATCATTGTTTTTAGGGACTTTTAGTTCCTCGCACCTTTTTAGGGATTTCATGGCGAGTGACACACCTACAATGATAGTAGGACTTGCAAGAATGAATCTTAATACAATTCGTTTATTCAGACTCGAACCTATTGCCACACAAACTTTACACTCGACTTATTGCCATTAAACCACACCCTGCAGGGGCTAGATAAAGTTCAACTCTTCATTTTCTTTTTTCATATATTAAATTTCTATTTTTATTCTATGTTTAAATTTGTTTTTTATAAAGTTTTTTGGATTGAACAAAAGCTTAAACAATAGAGAATACAATTTGTGAAGTACATTTACCATTTTGGGGTAGTTTATGTGGTGTTAGTTTTGCCACGTCATTCTTGATTTCAATCCTTTTGGTAATTCTTCCTGCCTTCAGTTTCCTGTTCAAACTTGCTGAGTGTCCCCTTTTCTATAGCGTGTCTCATTCCCTCTTCAATTCGCTCTGCTATTCTCTTTTTCTGTAGGCTTTTGTTTTTCTTTCATCTCCATTCCCATTTCTTATTCTAAGATTTCTACATCCTTTCTGTTTCCTTCTGAACTTTCTCTTTTCCCGCTCCTCGCTTTCATCTCCGTTTCCCCCCTTATTGGCGAACAGCATTTGAATTCCATTCAAATGCAACTAACAGATAAGCCTAGAAATTAGTTGTGTTTAAATATTTTAAATTCATGTATTCAAAACTGTAAAGCTATCGTTATCCTTGTAAATCATCACTGTACTATATATTTGAAAGACTCAATACAGAAACATAAGCCTTTTCTACCCTAAATTATTTTCTCAATCTCAGCCTTGTTATGGTATCAAGAGTCAGAAACTCTAAGTGAGTTTTTTTTTCCTCCTCTTAAATTTCTCAACTCTCAACTCTAATTCTTCTAATTTCTTTGTTTCTTCTCAACAAATGGCGGACAAATCTGAAGCTTCTTCCACTAGCCAAACCCTGCTTAACACAAACAGCCAGACAATTCATCAAACAAACGGTCTTCCTTCTCTCATCACCATCAATGCTGTTGCGCAGCTACCTATAAAGCTCAATCCTCAAAATTTCCCGTCATGGAGAGCTCAGTTTACCTCTCTCTTAACTGGCTACAAATTGACAGGCTTCATCGACGAATCTAAGACTCTCCCTCCATCTCAAATCGCATCAACTGACAGCCCTGCTGTGATGATTCCAAATCCTGAATATGATCACTGGATACAGCAAGATCAACTGCTGTTGCATGGCATTATAGCCTCAGCCACAGAAACTGTGGTACCTTTCTTTGCATCTTGCACCTCGGCTAAAGGTGCATGGGATAAGATTCAAAACCTGTATGCTAACAGGTCAAGATCTCGCATGATGCAGCTGCGAGAGAAACTTCTTCGACCCAAAGGGTCCAAATCTGTGCAAGATTATTTTCAGTGCATAAGGCACATTGCAGATGAGCTTGCTCTCATAAATTCCCCTGTCCATGAAGATGATTTAGTGATTCACATTTTGAATGGTATGGGTGCTGAGTTTAGCCAAATTTCAGCTGCTATCAGGGCTCGTGAAAGCCAAATTTCCTTTGAAGAGCTGCTGGATAAAATGCTTGAGTATGAAGGTTTTCTTCAAAGACAAAATTCCTCTGAAATTGCAATGCACACTGCTCATGCTGCTCAAAGGTTTCATCATAACAGGCAAGCTCCTAGAAACTATCATTCAAATCGGTCTCACAATGGTTATGTGAATACAATGCAGAGGAAGTCACAATTTCCATCAAAGCCAATTTGTCAATATTGTAATAAACCGGGACATACATCGAAAGATTGCTGGAAAATCAGGCCGAAACAACAAAGTCAACATTCTGCTCATGTTGCAACTACAAACACCAAACCCCAAACCAGCTGGCTTTTGGATTCAGGGGCCTCACATCATGTGACTTCTGATCCGAGTAATTTGGAATCTCCTGAGAAGTACAATGGCACAAATGAGCTACTCATTGGAGATGGAAGAGGCCTACCAATCACATATACTGGTTCTACATCTGTCCCTTTTGAAAATTCATCTTTTACATTAGATAATGTTTTGTGTGTTCCGGATGCAGACAGAAATTTGTGTTCTATTTCAAAGTTTTGCAGAACTAACAAAACTTCTGTGGAATTTTTTCCTTATTCCTTTCTTGTAAAGGATCTGATTTCCAGGGAGGCACTAGCACACGGCCAGAGTAAGGATGGAGTATATGAGCTGAACTCAACAAAGCCAATCATCAAGAACAATGCCCTTGCCTTTGTTGGAGTCAAGACTACCTCGAATGTTTGGCATCAAAGATTAGGCCATCCCTCCTCCAAAATTTTGAGTTTTCTGCTTAAGTCATTACCTTGTTCAAATAAAGTATCAAACAGTTTGTGCAATTCTTGCTCTTGTAACAAAATGCATAAACTGCCTTTTGATGTTTCTTCAATAAATTCTTCTCGTCCTTTAGAAGTTTTATATACAGATGTTTGGGGTCCAACCAGGATCACTTCTATTAATGGTTATCGTTATTATGTGTCATTTGTTGATCACTTCACCAAGTATATTTGGTTCTTTCCATTAAATCAAAAGTCTGAAGTCTATTCTGTTTTTTGCAAATTTCGCACCTTAGTTGAAAAAGTATTTTAATTCTTCCATCTTAACTGTGTATTCAGATTGCGGGGGAGAGTATGAGAAGCTGAAATCCTTTTTTGAAACAATGGGAATTCAACACCTACAAACACCACCTTACACACCTGAACATAATGCCACCGCTGAAAGAAGGCATAGGAGCATAGTTGAAACAGGCTTAACACTTCTCCATCAAGCCTCTATGCCATTAACTTACTGGCCTTATGCCTTCTCCACTGCAGTTTACTTGTTAAATCGCCTTCCCACACCAGTCTTGCAACACAAAACACCTTTTGAAAAATTATTTAACCAACAACCAAATTACACCAAGCTCAAAACCTTTGGATGTCTCTGTTATCCATGGCTTAAGCCTTATAATTCACACAAGCTTGAACCTAAATCAAAGCCATGTGTCTTCCTTGGATATTCAAAAAACCAAAGTGCCTATTTCTGCTATGAACCGAAAACACAAAGAGTCTACACCTCTCTACATGTTCTATTTGATGAATTCCAGTTTCCATTCAGCAACATCAGCTCTAATCTCTCCTCACAATCTAATACAGTGTCTCTAGTTGATTTCAATTCAGACACTCCTGTTGCAACTACATTGCCTATCAACTCCTCTTCTAAGTGTCAAATAACAGAATTGCAGACTGCTCATACTCCATCAAACTCTACAGTGCTAGCTCCCATTGAAAACAGTAACACACAGGTAACAAATGATTAATCTTTGGTACATACAACTGAGTATTTGAATTCTATGGTTCCTACTAATGTTGTGCCTCAGAGGACATATCAAATGGTCACGAGATCCCAGAACAATATATTCAAGCCCAAGAGGTTGTTCACTACTACTAAGCATCCTCTTCCTAGCTCTGCAGAGCCGACCAGTGCTACTATGGCCATTAAACATCCTGAATGGAAAGATGCAATGTTGCAAGAGCTTGATGCTTTGAATAAAAATCAGACATGGGAACTGGTATCTCCACCATCAAACAGAACAATAGTAAGGTGTAAATGGGTTTTCAGGATCAAGAGAAACTCCGATGGATCAATCTCAAGGTATAAAGCTCGACTTGTTGCAAAAGGGTACACGCAAAGACCATGTTTGGACTACAATGAAACTTTCAGTCCCGTGGTGAAACCTGTAACAGTGAGAACCATCTTATGCTTGGCAGTTTCAAATAACTGGCCATTACATCAATTTGATGTAAATAATGCATTTCTACAGGGAAAGCTTGAGGAGGAGGTTTATATGACTCAACCTCCATTGTTCCATGATAAATCAAAGCCTGGTTATGTTTGTAAATTGAAGAAGGTCATTTATGGGCTGAAACAGGCCCCTCGAGCATGGTATTCAGAACTCAGCTTTTTTCTGTTACAGTATGGATTTGCTAATTCCAAAGCAGATCATTCCTTGTTCATATATCACAAAGATGGAGTTCTTGCCTTTATGCTCATCTATGTAGATGATATTATTCTCACAGGGAATCAGACAAGCTTCCTCACATCCTTTGTCGATAATTTATCATCTCAATTCTCCTTGAAGGATCTCGGCTACTTAAATTTTTTCCTTGGGATTGAAGTGGTGCCAACTGCTCAAGGGTTATTTCTTTCACAACACAAATACATAGCTGAAATTCTTGAGAAGACTAATATGTCTGGAGCTAAAGCAACCAACTCTCCATTAGCTACATCAACATCATTGAAGCTTATTGATGGCTCAGCTGCAGGAAAATTGTGGGATCTTTGCAATATCTCAGTTTAACTAGGCCAGATATATCCTATGCAGTCAATAGACTCTCTCAATTTATGCATAAACCAACTCAAGGACATCTTGCAGCACTAAAGAGAGTTCTTAGGTACCTTAAAGGTACATTGTTCTATAGTCTCAATATTAAAAAAGAGCAAAATTTCAGTCTTACAGTCTTCTCAGACTCAGACTGAGCAGGAGATCCGGATGATCGAAGATCAACTTCAGCTTTTGTAATAAAGCTAGGGTCAACACCAATCTCCTGGTGTTCCAAAAAGCAAACAATAGTGGCTCGATCCTCTACGGAAGCAGAATATCGAGCAATCGCAGCTGCAGTGTCTGAAGTAACATGGATTCAGTCTTTACTTTCTGAACTTCAACTTAAAGCATCTATTCCATCTCCTATCATCCTATGTGATAACCTCAGTGCAACATACACTTGTGTCAACCTAGTTTTTCACTCAAGGATGAAGCACCTGGCCCTAGACTATCTGTTTGTTCGTGAGAAAATCAGTCAAGGCAAGTTGAGAGTTCATCACATTCCTTCAACAACACAACTAGCTGATGCACTCACCAAAGCACTATCTCATCAGCGATTGCAGTCTCTCATGATCAAGATTGGAGTATCTGATGGCTCCTCCATCTTGCGGGGGAGTATTGGCGGACAACATTTGAATTCCA
>AWWV01006475.1:0-16285 GCA_001974805.1 Corchorus capsularis
GGATCTTTGGTTTATCCCAAAGGTGTTTTAGAAAATATCTTAATTAAAGTTGAACATCTAATTTTTCCAATCGACATATTCATCATGGATATGGAGTATTCGAAAGATCAATGTCCTCTTTTATTAGGAAGACCTTTCCTAAAGACTTCTCATACTAAGATTGATGTATTTAATGGTTCATTGACCATGGAATTTGATGGTGAAATCATCCACCCTAGAATTTCATCTCAAGTGCTGTTGAAATCTAACAATTTAGTTTATGTTATAAGTTCTAAGTTTGTTAAGAAAGGAGCCATTGAAGATTCTTCATCAACAAAGCCTGATCGGATTTCTAAAGGAAGACAAAGGATAATGGACATTCGACAACGCTAGAACGAGACTTTCCACAAATTTTGGAGGAGATTCAAGCAGCTGTGTGCCGATTGCCCTGATCATGGATTCAAGGAAGAAATTTTAATCCAATTCTTCTATGGAGGATTGGGACTTAAAGATCGAGTTCTTGTTGATTCTTTCAGTACTAAACCACTGCATGAAAGAACCCCGGAGAAAGCATTCAATATTCTTGAAGAATTATCTCGGAGGACGAAATTTTCAACCTCCCATGAGAAGAAAGATCGAGCAACAGAAGCCAAGAAGGAGCCAGAAGTCAACAAAGAAGTTCAACCGCCCCTGAAAATCGACCAACCAAGCAATTCAACTAAGAAGCAAGATATAGATCTTGAACATCGAGCTAAAGTTGCAAGCATTCTTCAACGTAAATTGGAGAATTTTCCCCAATTTTGGCAAAGGTTTAAGAAGCTAGGTGCTGCTTACCCTCATCATGGTTATGATCAAAGAAGATTGGTTCAAATCTTCTACCAAGGATTAAGAGCTTCTGATAGATTGTCTGTCGACACTCTTATTTATATTCCCCTGTTCGATCACAGCACCACTGACATATACGAGATAATGGAGAATTTTGCCCAGACGATAACCAATACATCGAAGGAAGCTGCTCAAGGACTTAGCCCGGTTAAGCCCGTGCCGCACAAGCCAGTATGCCCGGCTGCAGCCCGGCCATCGACACCACATGGCCGGCCAGCACCGGCCAAGACTGCCCAAGCCCGTGCGCCTAGCCCGGCCACAGCCCGGCCACCCGAGCCACATGTCCGGACGCCACCAGCCCTTGCCGTGCCGCCTGCCCGGCCCAGCCAGGTCACTGCCGCGCCACTTGCACCGCCTGCCTGGCCATGCTCGGCCATATCCGCCCCTGCTACGCAGCCGCCTAAGCTTAGACCGGCCATGTCCGATTATTCCGCCAAGCCATCCACGCCATGTCGTGCCATGTCCGCACCAGCCGCGCCACCTGCCCGGTTAGTGCCGGCCATGCAAGTTTCCTGTCGAGCCACCACCGCGTCATGCCCGGCCATGTCCGCGCCTCCAGCCCGGCCATGCCCGACCAATGCCATGCCATCCGCGCGGCTAACCGAGCCACCACGAGCCACTGTCGCGCCATGCCGAGTCACAACTATACCATCGCCTAATGCTTTGATTTTTTCAAGTCTTGATAAAATTCAACTTGAAACTATCAAAATCATTGAAGAGAGTAGAATTATCGAGGACCTGTTGAAGGATTACACCCAAAATTCCTTCACCCTTGAAGAATAACCTTCTTTAAGGCAGTCTAGCCAAAGACCTTAAAGAAAGGCGCTTATTGGGAGGCAACCCAATATTATTTTTACTAACCCATAATATTTTTCTTTGTTTTATTTTTCTTTTCTTTTTTAGGATTTTCCATACCAAAGGAGAAAAAGGAGTTTTTCATCGACATGAACATATCCAATTGGAGCTTATGCTTGGAGAATAGAGAAGATTTCTTTAACCCTATCTTTTTCTTGCAATGCTTTGATTGAATTTTTCTTTGATATGCGATACATATAGATATAGGTTATATAGGTTAATTAGGATTTAAAAGATGCATACATATTTTTGCTTTGATTTTCCACGCTTGTTAATACATTGGGGACAATGTATCTTTTAAGTGTGGGGGAGTGAGTCTATATGCATAAAATTGATTAAAATTGGAATAATTTTTCGAAAATTTTGACAAAATTTTGATTTTATATGCTCATATTGATCGATTGATTTTATTTTTGATTGATGATATCTTAGAATTCTTAAAAATGATTGATTCATTGATTTATCTATAGTATGATATCTTAATTCTTAGATTAGGTATAATTGAAGTTTGTGATAATTGCTTACCATGAATTATTTCTATGATTGCCTATTTTTAGAACTCATGTTTAATTTTTATTGATACTGCACTTATGAGAGTTTTTTATGAACATGTCAAAAATAAGTGTGGGGGACTATCTATATTAGAAGGGTAGTTAAAAAAAAATATTTTTCATAAAAAGAGTGTTTTTCATGCAAGAGGAGAAGAGATATCTTTTGCCTTTAAAAAATAAAAAATATCCATTGTTGTCACTCTTCTCTTTAAACAAAAGGAGTTAGTAACCCTTGGGAAGAGGATAAGAGGCATGGATCGGCAAAAGTATTGTCCCTCTAGAGTGCTAGTAGCCTCACAAAAATACATAAAGGGCGTTAGTAACCCCTAAGCATGAACACTTTGAGGTTAGTAACCTCACTTTTTTAAAATAATTACCCTTTGAAAACTATTATAACCCATGCGAAATTCTTGATTTGTATTCATGATATGCAATTGTTTGAGTAGTGGAGATAAGAATGAAGGCATAAGCTTATAGAAAGAAGTAGTTATAGTTGTGATAAATGATAAGTGATTAGAGCTACTTTGATTATGGTTACTTAAGAATGAGGATGATTGGTATATCTTGATCTATTGAATTGGATACTCTTAACATTCTATGATATTCTGATTTCATAAATTGAATTGATCCTTTATATATGTATATGATTCAAACTTTCAAAAGATTTGAACAAAACTTATTACCTTAAATCTTAATTTTTGTTTGTCTACACTAGTTTGCTAGGGACTAGCAAAGATTTAGTGTCGGGGAAATTATGATCGAGCTCAAATTATGCATGTTTTTATAGCTATTTTTATATACTTTTTGCTATTTTTATATGTGTTTTTACCCTATTTTGTTAGTATTTGTGCTTTTAGGTCCTGAAGACAAGAAAAGTGAAAACTTATTGTTTTTCACTCTTTTTGGAGCTATTTTGGAGACTTTTTACTAAACTATGGATTTAGTCATTTGGAATGAAGATTTGAAGATTCGAAGTTCGTGATTGAAGATATTTTGAAGAATTGATTCAAGAAGCAAAATTGAAGATTTGGAGCTTAATTTATTAAGGATTGAAGACAAGCCCAGATGAAGCCCTGAAGTTGAGGATTTTTGGATTATTTATATGGGAATACACTCAGCCCATATAAACCTATAATTGGAATTAAAATCTCAATTTGTAGGCCCCATATCCAAAAGAATATCCAAATCCCGTAATAATCCCGTAGATTTGCGATATTAGCCCGGTTTCAACGCAGTCTTCGTAGATAGGCCATAACTTTCTGCTCAGATGTCCGTTTTAAGCCCGTGAGTACTCGTTGGAAAGCTAACTCCGAGCTCTACAACTTTCTTTTGAAGTACAAAGCCCAGATCTGCCATCTTCAAGCCCGAAACTGAAGTCGAAGTCTCTGCTCAATTCCAGAAATTTCCAGGAAATTCTAGAAGTCCTCTTTTGACTTGGAGACTACTCTAGGATGACACCTAATCCTACTTGGACTCCAAGAAAAGAGCCTAAACCGTCCTACCCTTATTCTCCACTATAAATAGCCGCCTCCTGTATCACAAATCACATACTACACAATTAATCTCTCATATAGTTTTATTCTTTTCTTTAGTTTTTAGGTTTTTCTCTAGTTTTAGAAGGGGAGAAGTCGACACCCTCTCTAGCCATAGAGGGGTGCGACGTCCCTAGGGTTTTCAAAGGGGAGATTCTGCCTCTCCCAGTCCTGTAAGTATTCTTATGCCTCTCATGGATTTTCCTAAATCCATGAGTAGCTAAATCCTTAATACTTCTGATCCTTTGGTGAATTCAATCAATTGATTATGGTGAGATTTCTATACTTATAATTTTGTGTTAAGTTCTTGATGATAGTAGTCAAAACCCTAGAATAATTTTATGATTCTGAATCTTATCTGAATTATGTGGCCACTAAGGATGTAAGAGGAAGATCTATGGCTAGATCATACTTAGAATTAATCACTCAAGTTTGATTGTATGTAGCAAATTAGGTTTGTTTAATCGCTGCTTAATGGGTATTTGTCTACCGGAGGGCGAGAAATTTCTCTTCATATGGTTTTATTTATAGGCATGTGTGTAAAATTAACTGTTCTTAATGCTTTGTTCTCAAGTGATCTTTAAGCCCTAAGAAAGTAATCGATCATTGAAGGAATAATAGGGATGACTGCAGCTCTAATCGGCCTCTTATCTAAAATACATGTTGGGAAACCTATATCAGTTGTCAGTCAAGAATAAGATGCGAAATTCACCTTTTAAATCTAGGATCCATAGTTAATTTGATTGAAGGATACCACTAGTGAAGAAGTATGCTTTTTAATTATTGTTTGCTTTATTAATTTGCTGTATTAATCTGCTTTAGATTTAGATTTAGATTTGCTTTGCTTTGCTTTATTTTTAATTTAATTGTTTTCTTTATAATTGTTATTTCATAATCCCTGTTTTCTAATCGATTTTTGGAAAAGATCTTTCTATCTTTTAATTGTTCATCACATAAACCTTCTCTGTGGGATTCGACCCCTACTTGCCCTAGCTATTCTAGTTAGTTATTTGTGGGGATTATTTTTATGGTCATAGACGACACGATCATACATCCAGGCCCATACTTGGAGAATCCATAAAGGACCATGAGTACCTTTATCCACACTCTGAGTGATGTTGAATAAGCCACGGTACAGAGCACCTAGCACAAATTGACCTAGAGCTAATCTTTTTCCTGAAGCCATAAGTTTGGCAAGGTGGAGATATTCAGCCTGGCAACTTCGTGAAGGTGGGCATACCATTAACTTGCATATCAAACAAAGCATGAAATCAGTGATCTCTTTTTCCTCGAGAGGGGCATAAAGAGACTTCGCATGTTCAGTAATGTATCTGTTGAAAAAGAGTTTGTCACTAGGAGAGAAGGAGTAAAGTTCCTCCTCATCCTTGGTAAGGGCAGTGTTGCATGAGATCCATTCCCCATCCACAGGGGGTCCTATGATAGCCACCATGTCAAGGAAGGTTATTGACATTGGATCGCATGGGTGGTGAAAGTAGTTCCAACACCTGTTCAGAATGAGATGAGGGAGGCAAGCAAAGCACCATCGTAAGAAAACTCCTGTTTTGACAACAAGACGAATGTTAATAAGTCTTGTTCTCGCAGCTTTTCTTCACGATGTGTAACTATGCGGTCTACCCAACTACACCATTCAGTTGGACAACAGGCCCATGAAGCAGCTTTACCTACCCACTTGCGAAAGTCAAAACCATCACCTTGAAGAGGAAGCATAGCACTCCGATGTAGAGGAAAATATTCATTCATCTCAGCGGAAGGCATCTTAGTGAAGAAAGGTGCAAGGGCATCACGTGGGAATTCAATGTCATGATAAGCCCTTTCAACCAATCTCTTCACTACTTCAAGAGTTTTCTCTTCATCAGGATTCTTTGAGCCTACAAAGCAAAATTAACAAATTTGTTAGTACAATTTTGTTAATAAAGTTGGTGAAAATTCAATCTTTACCACCTAAAATTATTTCATAATTTTTATTTTGGCAAAAATATTACTTATGTTAATAATTTTTAGAAATTAAAGATGATTTTTGGCCATAAGGCCGAAAACCCTAATTTGCATGTTATCCATGTTGCAATTTTTGCAATTAGGGACATGGCATGCTAGGGTTTAGGCTCACAAGCAAAATTAAGTTTCAAATTCATGAAATTTAGTTTAATTAAGCCTAAATTTAATGTTTAATTTTGGCTAAGTTCATCAATTAAGTCAAAAATAACAAAATTAGGAAAATTCCAACCCTAGGGGTACACTTGCAAACCGCACAAATTGCAAATTTGCAATTTGGGGCCGCGGTAAGCTAGGGTCTTGGAATTCTCAAAATTAGGTTATCTTCATGACCTAATTAACTTACTAAAACCCCTGATTTTTGGCTTAATTAATCAATTTTGCCTAGATCACAAAAACCCTAATTCTCCAAGCTAGCTAATTTGCCGCCTAAGTCACAATTTTTGCAAAATAGGGCTCGGTCATTAGGGATTTCTTGGTTCATCAAATTAGGTTTATGTTCATGTGATATTACCTAATTTTATGAGTATGCCCCCTGAATTTTTGGCCAATTTAATCAAATAGGCCGAAAATTACAAAATTATATAAACCCTAGGGACTAAATTGCATGCCACCGAAAACTATCCTAGTTTTTGTAATTAGGGTTTGCGGCATGCTAGGATTTAAGTCCTTGTCTAATTAGGTTTGTTATTCATCCAATTCTAACCTAATTTCATGAGGAAACCACTAACCCTAATCAATTTTGGCCAAATCTCAATCCTAGGCCGAATTGGACTTTGTAAATTTGCCAATTAAGGCCGATTTTACAAATTAGGGTTAGGAAACCCTAATGTCGATTCTAACAGTCCCTTAGGTCGACTAATTCACATGTTTTAACCTTAATTCTTCATGAGTTTATGAAGCAACATGTTGATGACAAGATCTATGGCAAAAATAAAGCACTAGGCCGAAACTTACATAGTTTTAGCTAGGGTTTTTTTGCCAATTTCTTAACCTAATTAATTTGATTGCTAAATCAAGTTAATTACTTATTTTCCAGCAGCCATATTACTCAAAATTCATCCTTAAAGTCGACACAAGCATGCACCAAAGCTAGGGTTTACGGCATGAAAGGAAAATTGATGAATTGAAGTTCAAAAATTGAAATTTCATGAAATAAATACCTTGGTTGTGTGCCGATTTGGGATCAATCACCATGGGATCAATTCTTGGCCTTGCTTGTGCCGAATTGGAACTTCCATCAAGAGAGTTGGATCCAAACTTCTTAGCCCTTGCCAATGATTGAGAAGCATCCATGAACAAGGAGTTGCGACTTGAATTGTTTGGCATAGATGGAGGCTTTGGTGGTTGATTTTTGCTTTGATCCTTGGAGGCCATTGGAGCTTGAAAAGAAGCTGTAATTTTCGGCCAAGTAGGGTTCCAAAGGCAAGGGTCGACGGTGCTATGGAAAATAAAGGAAAAGATTTTGGCCTAAGTTTTATTTCCTTATATACAAGCTCAATTCTTTTAAAACAAAGACTTAAGCTTGGGGGGGGGCATTGTTTATACCTCAATTTACAATTGAGGATAAATTGATCTTTGCTTAAAATAGATCAAGATGAGTGGTCAGGATTTGATTAGAAATCCTGAGGAAACTTAGTTTCTGCACCACCTTGATTCTGTCAGAATTAGGAGAAATCTTGTGATTAATGAATAAAGGCCAAAATTAATAATTTAATTAATTAATAATAATTATTTTTGAAATAATTATCATTAATTACTCCCTATGTGTCGCCCCTACCTATATGGATGTGGTACAATAAGCCTCAAGGGTGCAGCTTCCTTAGATACAGCAGCCTGATACCTCAGGCAGAGAGTAAGGAAGGGAGTTGTATGCTACCTAACCATGCAGGTGGGAGGAAATATCATGGAATAAAATAATCTAAGTCTTTCCCACACCTAGGGAAGGCCACCCTAGTCATAGGATGTAGTCTCCTCATCCCTTGCACTGAGGAGGCAGGGAGCAAGAGAGTATCAGCAAGAGAAACACTTACTGAACTAAGGGAGGTGTGAGATATTATCACTCACCACCTTCATACGTGATCACCCTAGTATAGTGGTCAGGCCGCCTAGCTAGTAGTACTCCCCCGGGAGGCAAATTTGCATTTTGTTCATTTAAGGACAAAAAGGCAAGATCAAAGCAATAGAGCTAGCTAGGGGGTTCGACTCCAAAAAGGGGATTTACCATGATCTTCCTTGATACATATAGGTCATCTTGGTGAAATTTCATCTCAAACAGACTTAGTATGAAAAACTTATGCTAGTTTTTCAGTTAAAGACAGTTTGGGGATTCAAACCAACTTCTCTATGCTAGAGAGTTCGGTTTTACTTAGAATTTTTTCCATATCTTTATGGAGATAATCTAAGCCTACTCGGGAAAAATCGGCTTCGTTGGACTTAGAATGAAAAACTTATGCTAGTTTTTCATTTAAGGACAATATAGGGAGAGAAACCTAGTTCACCATCAAGGGGAGCACGGTTTTACTTGGTATTTTTTCCATAGTCTCATGGAAATATTCTAAGTCCCTTGGCAAAGTTTCAGCTCATTCAGACTTAGAATGAAAAACTTATGCTAGTTTTTCATTTAAGGACAGTTTGAGGTGAGAAATCCAGTTTACTATGAAAAAAAGGCTCATATCAAGCCAAGATTTTAATCACAGTCTATGGCTGATATACGAACCCTACTGGTGAAGTTTGAGCTCAATCAGAGCTCGTTTGCAACTTTTACATCTTCTTCAATTAAGGACAAAGTGGCTTTATCACCCCGGTTTAGCCATAGTTCTTAGTGAAAAGGTATTTTCGTGATTTGAAGAGCTAAATATGGCTAAGTATGAGTAATTTCATGGCCAAGGTATCATACTCCAATGCCTAGGGTCACCTCTCAGCCAATTTAGTAGTTTCAGCTCATCGGAGGCAACAAGGACTACAGCTGATACAGCACATGCAGCCTATCATCTCATGTTACCTAGTACCTCATACTACCTGGGTACCATGAGAGGGAAGTCGCCTATATCACCATGAGGGACGCCTTACAGTCCTCTCCTCACTCTCCTATCACCTGCTGCAGCAACCAGAAGGAGAAGGAAACTTCACTGCAACTTCCTGGAAGTTTCCTCCGACCAATCAGAAGAGTTCGACTTCCTCAGCAAGTAAAGCCCACCAGATCTCAAGGCCCATACCGCCACCTATATAAAGGAACCAGTTCCAGAGGTTCAAATCAAGTCCTGCACTTCAGAAACTTTCTCCGGCAAAAAACCAAGCTCCGTGCTTATTTTCTTTCTGGCTCCGCGCCTTTTTATTCTTGTTCATCACAAGTTCTTACTCGTTCTTTATATTTTCCTTGTTCAATCTCGTCTACGGACTTTAAAACATCAATCTCTTGTTTATTTTAGAAAAGACCGCAATCAAGTTGCTCTTTTCCCCCCTGTTTCTTGTTATCTCTTTTGGAAGTCAATCTAGTGGATCCAACGATTTAAATGCTCCGGTGTGACTTTGATCCAGTTCCCATAAATCGTCTGATTCTTTTTTACCTAGTTGTTCTCTTTGTCAATTTCAGCAAATTCACTAGCACGCCCCTATACTGTCATTAAGTAGTTTTCGCGCAAACTGTTCCAAGAGATTTTTGGCGCAACAACACTTCAAATGCAACACCAAACAATTCATGATTTGTCTCAAAAGCTAGTTTCGACATCAAAAGCCAACACAATCTGAAAAACGATTATTTATGTGATTTTGTGTTTAAAAAGTGTTTTTAAGCAATAAATGACTAAAATTCATAGAAACTATTTTCTCTTTCTTTTTAAGTTGATATCTTTTAAGTAATTTTACTTTTATATCATACTTTTTCATAGCAATACCAAACACTAATAACAATTTTCTACCTAAAAGTCTAAGCCTATAATTTTACTATATTTATATAATTTTTTGGTATATTTATAATTCTATTCAATTATTATTATTCAACCGGTTGAACCGGTTTTGTACCGGTTGTTGAAACAATTTTTTTAAAAATTATGTTTTGGTATAAAATAAATATAATTTATGTTGAAATAATCATTAAATAGTACTTTGTTGGAGTTGTTAAGTCTTTTTGACTTCATTCAAAGTATGTTGGGTTCAATTCTTACCATTTACAAATTTTTTTTAATTTTTTTTAAATGTACTAAAAATTTGACTATGTATAAAACTGGTTAAACCGGTCATAAAACCGTCAAACCAGTCGGTTGAACCGCGGTTGAACCGGGTCAATGCCGGTACGTTGACTGGGCAACCACCGGTTCCCGGTTGAACTAGTTGAATCGGCCGGTACGGTACGGTTTTTTATTCCTTGATTTTCACATCTAAATTTTAAAACCTTCAAAGGACAAAATAGGTAAAATATATAAAGATCATTACATCAATAGGAACCATTCACTAAAACTTAAGAATAAGCTACATCATTACACTTGTGAAGTAAATTTAACCCATCATTACACCAAAAAAAAAAATCCCCTTTATCTATTTACTTAGATTTTCGTTGCAAGAATTTTTTATATTTATTCCATTTACTTAATTAATTTTTTTTGTATCCCATCCGGTATTCAGGGCTTTGCCCTGACTAATCCGGATCCGACCCGCGTCGCGCACCTGGTTATGGTTACTTAATTAATTTTAGAACATAGATATTTTGTATTTAAATTTATGATTCACGTACGTAGCAGGTGGCAGATTACTAGTTTACTAAAAATGCCCCTACAAAATACTGGTTGTGATTTGACTGTGAGCTATAAATATACTATGGGATAATTTTTCAGTATTTGCTCATGGTAAACAATATTGGTTGTTACTTGTTAGAAATTAAAAACGTAGTCGAGCAGATTCCTTATTTTATTTTTATTTTTATATTTTTCTTCTTTTTGACGCGTAGATGAAGCAGATTTAATAGGGAAATTTTACTTTTACATACAACCAACAATGTGAGACTAATGCCAAACAAGATTTATTCACTTTATTATCACTATAAATAAATTATGAATTTTTTTTTTCCAAAGTACAGGAATATAACTGGAAACAGAGGGAAAACTCTGCCACTAAATTATGGTCTTGTTCAATCCAATCTTGTATTATTTAATTTGTTCATTTAATTATTTTAACCAAGTTAAGTTGCGAATGCATTGATAAGTGATAAAATGTGGCATGCTTATTTTGTTTCCCCAAAATTTCACCACTTGTGATGTGTATGGGTTAATTGGGTTTTGACAAGTAAGTTGAATGAAATGAAAAGCATGAGATGCTGCTGAATTGGAAAGCCAACAGGCACAGAGGTGAAAACTGTTCCAACAACAATATGATTATTAATGATTAATAGCATATAATTAGATGCCTATTTTGTGACACCATTAAGCCAAAAAGAACCCATCAGCCAAATTGAGCGAGCTTTTCGACGGGTACAAAATATTACTCCCTTCGTCCCATATTATTTGTCCATTTTTCCCTAATAGAAGTGGACAGATAATATGGGACGGAGGGAGTATAATATAGTAGTAGCAAGTTGGATTTTAGCCGTGCAAATTACTAATGCCAATATTCATGGATTGGTAGATGAATACCACATTCCTTCACAAGAATTCCACCTCCCGGCTTAATTGAAACTTCAATTTCATCTCCTTCATCTGCATTCATATCCGTAATAAAAATATCAGGTGTCAAATAAGTCACCCAGGCATGATCATGACATATCTTCCCTTCAAAAAAGGGCCAGTACTGATATGACCTGTCGAAAGTTTCGGTGCCCTTTGTTTTATTCTTGATAGATAGGATAAGAGAAACAAAAGTCCTTTCTTGATCTTCACAGTGTTCTTCATTGACCGGATGCATAATTACACATACAATCATAGCTCTGAATTGACCAGTTGGAGTTGAAGGCATACAAAACAACACTGCGGATCCGACTTGATTATAATCCAACCAATCTGGCACTTTTCTTGCTGGGAAGCAACCTTCAAAATACTTCCATTTGGAATAAAACAGCAACTCCTTCAAAGAAATATTGGAAACAATTATGAATATTAGATAAGGAAGAGAAAGTGTTCAATTCAACCAAAAAATAAGAGACAGGCAGAGAGAAGAACCTTTGGAGGATCATCACTCCTGTAACCAGAAATGGCCCAATAACCTGCTGGTCCGCGAGTTCTTGAGATCGGACTAAAATCCCACCCTTGAATGTCAATTGTTCTGCGACAACTAGTGATGTAGATTTTAGAAAGACGATGAGGCATGGCTGCTAAGTTTGGATATCTCTCGATTGAAGTGCATTGCTCTGCTTCCAAGGTTTCTAAATTTTGAGGAAGCTCTTCAATAGATTGAAGGCTTTTACAGTCACTCAACTTGAGGTCCGTTAACGTAGGGTGGTCGCTGATTCCAACTGGTAGGTTACAAAAATTGTTTCCCCCTAAATTCAAACCCCTTAAGAATTGGAAACTCCTAAAATCAATCGCAATTTCACTGTCACACAAGTTCCGGCCACGAAGATTAAGCTGTCTTAATGATGTCAAATGACTGAAGGTTGAGGGCAGTAGCAAAGAGGAAGACGCGGCACTTTTTATTGGTGAGAACAATGATGAAAAGAATGATAACCAAGACCTAGATGGTAAGGGCTCTTCAAGGCTAGCTAAAGAGAGACACTTCAGATTCTTTAAAAGTCCAACTGAAGTAGGCAACTCTGTAATAGCAGATCCAGCAGCAAGAAGATCTCGTAAAGCTTTCAACTTACCCAAATGCTCTGGCAAGCTGCTAAGTTTGGAGCAACCACTGAGATTCAGAGTCGCAAGAGATGTTAAATTGCAAATGCTATCTGGAAGTTCCCTCAGGTTCCTGCACTCTGCCAGATTCAACAATTCAAGTCTTTCCACATTCCCAATGGATTGGTGAACCTTAGTTAAACTTGTACAACCCTCGAGTTGAAGCCTTGTCAAACTTTTGCATCTAGAAAAGTTTGGGCTCTCCAATAGTTTGGTGCAACCTCCGAGATTCAGGACCCCAAGCGATGTTAAGTTGCACATGTTGTCTGGAAGTTCCTTCAAGTTGCTGCACCCTGCAAAATTCAAGAATACAAGTCTTTCCAGATTTCCAATGGATTGGTGAACCTTGGTTAAACTTGTACAACCTCCAAATTGAAGTCTTTTTAGAGTACCACAGCTAGAAAAGTTTGGGGTCTCAGCAAGGTATATTGAATTGCTTAGATCAAGTATTTCCAGCTTGTCTAGCAACTGTGCGACAAGAAAAGGAGACAAAGGGCCCGTTAGTAAAATTAAAACGATTCTACAAATTAATAACACTGAAAATCTGGAATAACAAAAAAGTCCACTACCATTTCAAATACAAAAAAAATACAAGTATATTATACGGATATATATATATTAAAAGGCTTACTAGAATATAATTAAATTCATGAAAGAAAGGAAGAAAATAGAGATGATGTGAATTACCTTTGTGTCCTTCCACACTCTTTTAAGACTGCTGAATTTCATGTCAAGAGCAACCAAGTTGTGTAGCTGAAGGTCGGGCGGTAAAACTTTTAGAGGACATCTACGCCAATGGAGCCATCTCAATTTCTTGGAAATGTTTTCAAATGATCCACTTAAACGTACGGAATCGATTCTCAGCAATCTTAAGTTGCTCATCTTTGCAAATGCTTCGGTCCTTACAACAACTTCTTCCAGTATTGGTACGTCTAGGCTGAGGCCTTCCACTTCTTCCTTCCCCTACTTACAAAAAAGAATATCATTAATTACTTCTTAGGAGATTAAGATTAAGTACAATTTTAATAACTCTATTAACAGAATGCATTTAACTAACTATAATTACCGTGTTATCTCTTAGCACATCAATAACATCCTGATAAGACCAAATCCTGCTACGATGTCCAGGGTCAGATGGTGATGCCTCACAAACAATCGCTCGTCCCATCTCTCGGATTAGGCCATGCATTCTTATCTTTTGATCATGGGGGTCTATTGTCAGGAGGCACCTGTCTTGGAGGACCTTAATATCGGATTTTGAATAGAATCCACAACCATCCAGTAGGGTCATCACATACTCTTTATCCATCCCAACAAAAAAACATGCAATATCAAGAAATATGGCCTTCAACTTATCATCATCTAGTGTGTCGAAACTTATCCTAAGTTTCTTTTGGATTTGGTCAGTAGGTACTCCTCGTAACTAGATAATCCTCCCAATCAGGCTGGCTTCTTCCGAACAAGAAAGAACCCCAAAGTTGAAGGGCTAGGGGAAGTCCTTGAGCAAGAACCACCATACTGTGAGAGTTTTGTAAGAAGTCATCTACCGGAGTAGGCCTCCCAAACGCATGCCGACTGAAAAGCTCGATAGATTCACCATAATACAATTCTTCAACTTTATATCTCTCATCCACCTTTAATACAGTCAGAAAATGTTCATCCCTAGTTGTGACAAGAATCCTACTTCCAGGACACAACCATTCTCGATCCCTTACCAATGGTTCCCATAGTGTTGACTCATCCAAATCATCTAGCACAATCAAAACTCTTTTGTTTCTAAGCCTTTCCTTGATTAACTTAATTCCTCTGTCAATATTATTTATCCTGGTATTTTTCCAACCGGTCAAGATATCAGAAAGGAGTTGCTCTTGCTTCCTTTCAGGTCCACCAGGTTTCAGCGACTCGTCTTTAATGTCTGAAAGGAAGCTGCTACCCTCAAATTGTTCATAAATTCTGTTGTAGACAGCTTTGGCAATGGTGGTCTTGCCTATACCACCCATTCCATAGATACCTACTATGCGGACATCAGGCGATCCGATGCTTAACAATTGCATCACTTTTTCTCTGCGGTACTCTATACCAACTGGGTCGGTGGCAACATGCAAGGGAATGTGGTTTACTTTTCTCAGGACATCTTTTACAATCTTTTGAATAAATTTTGATTCATGCCTGTAAATTGATTAAAGTTAGAGACGAATTGCAAAATAAAATAACAATAATTTTCCTAGAAGTATTTGATTAGTAATTAGTAGTAATTAGTACTCCTCTGTCCCATTATACTCTCTTTGTTCCTTTTTAATTGTCCCAAATTCTCGTTCCTTCTTAATTGTCCATTTTTTTATTAAAATGACATGTTTATCATGCTTTGAAACCACAAAACTCATTAAATATGATAGTTGGCAAGAGTAAATTATATCAATTAAATGTAGGGCAATATGGTAAAGTAAAGTAAATTTTGTATAAAATTTAACAAAATAATTACTTTTCTTAAATAAATAAAGTAGTTAAAATGGACAATTATAAAGGAACATAGGGAATATTATCTGTCCATTTTTTGAGTTTTTTCTTGTCCCAAATTATTTGTACACATTTAGATAATCAAGACATTAATTTTTTACTACTTTTATCCCTATTAAATATGGAAAGAGAAATATATACAAGTAGATTGGGGTAGTATTGGAAAGTATGGTATAAGTTGTATAGATTTTTGAGTTCCAACCAACTTTCTTAATATTGGTATCATGATTAAAATGAATAGATAATATGAGATGGAATGAGTAATTGATTAGAAAACATAAATCTATCTTACAACTCCTTCTATTCCTATTTAATTGTCAAAATTCATTGTTCTTTTTTAAATGTCCAATTTTGTTAAAATGACATATTTACTCTGTTTTGCAATCATAAAACTCATTAAATATATGATAGTTGAGAAAAATAAACTATACAAATTAAATGTAGGGTAATTTGTTCGAGTAAAGTAAAATTTTATACAAAATTTAGCAAAATAAGTATTTTTCTTAAACAAATGAGTTAAATTTGACAATTAAAAAAAGGAACAGAGGGATTAATTAGTAAGAATTTTAAATTACCCGTTGTTTGCATTGTTGTCAAGATGATAACCAGATAAATTTCCGGCTTCAGTTAGAGCTTCTCTCCACTTTTTGACCAATTCCATCTTTGCATTGAAACGTTCTTCATGTTGAGCAAAAGCTGCTGCATAACATCCGTTCTGTTTTCGAACATCAGAAGGATCAACATAGTAAAAGATGGGAATAACAATCTGGTCTGATGTGTTTTTGCAATCAATGATCTTCACAAGCTCGTCAAGGCACCACCTGGAAGAAGCATAGCCCTTTGAAAATACAACAATAGAAATTTTGGATTGTTCGATCGCCTTGAGCAATTCTGAGGAGATTTCTTTCCCCCTTTGAAGTTCATCATCATCTCTGAAGGTATTGATTCCTGCATTCACCAAAGCTGAGTAGAGATGATCGGTGAAGTTCGTTCGAGTGTCACCTCTGAAACTTAGGAACACTTCATATTTCAAGTTTGTGATAGAAGAAGAAGAAGAAGCTGCTTCAGAGAAGCGTTTGCGTTTCAGAGACATGGAAGTCAACCAAATACAAAACAGCAGAAGAGGAAACAAATT
>AWWV01006476.1:0-24206 GCA_001974805.1 Corchorus capsularis
ATGACTAGGGCACGGGCTAAAAGGTTCAAGGAAGCTTTATTGGGCTTTGTAAGATCTCATCTTGGAGGTTTAGAGTCCATTGAAGAACATTTGGAAGGCATTGAAGTCGACATCACCAAGAATATTCCCATCGATTCCAAGGTGTTTACCTTACTTGAAATCGATGAGCATTAGACTTTGGCATTGTGTAATTCGGCCTCATGGGCCTTTATTCTATCTTAGATTAGTTATTTATCTAGTCTAGAAGACATTGGGTTGGGCCTTGTTTGACTAAGTCCAATCCTTGTTTAATTATGTAATGTTATTTACTTTTCCTAGTAGGACAAGGAGTAGGCTATTTCCTTGTTCCTTCCTTTATGTAATGTTTTCCTTTTAGCTTTAGGAGAAGGGTTATGCGTTCCCTATATAAAGGGACCATCCCCCTCTTGTAAACATAAGTTGAGTTGATTAATAAAGTTGAGGATTATTTTCCCAAAATTGATTATCTTAGCTTCATTGTTCTAGTTTGAACAAACTTAGGGTTCTTCAATCTTGTAGAGTCCTAGCAAACAATTAAGTTGTGATTGCTTGGTTGTTTGTGAATCTTGTGATGTTAGGTGTTCAAGTGCAGGTCGACTTGGAGGTCTAAGACCGACGAACAAAGGAAGATTTATCAAGTGAAGATTGTCGACATACACATCTAGAAGTTTGGTGATTCATGTTGATCTTAGGCGGGTCTCTAAGGTGGATTTGGACCAATTACAACTAGATTCGTATCAATTGGTAATCAGAGCTTAGGTTTATCATCTTCAATCGGTAAATCTATCTTTTTACTCATCATCATTCATCCCATCGATTTCACCCACACTCATCGCACCACCTTCTTGAAAAAATTCAAAAATTCATAGCCGATACATCTTGCATCGTTTTGCTTTGAAATTTCAGATTTGAGTTCCTCATAACTAGTAGTTATATCGAAAGATATAAAATAAAATAAAAAATTTTCGACCAGAAACTTGTGATTTTTGTTCTGGATTCATTTGAGCTCGGAAAGCTGTGAAATTTGAGCTTTAGCCTTATTTTGGCGTGATCTTTCTGGGAAAAATATTGAAAAAAATCAAAAAAATCTGTGCTGTTATCGATTTTTTCCAGGAACTAGGGTTCTTAGTTTGGGGAATTTGGGGATTAGGGTTTTTTTGTGCAATTGATCTAATTACTTGCAATAACTCTAATCGATTGTGAATTGGGATCCTTGGATTGCTTTTTCTGTTAATTGTGATTTGATTTGAAGAATTTCAGGTTACAAACCCTATTGGATTCAAGTGGTACAAAATAGGAGACAAGTGGTACTAGGGTTTACTAATCGATTTGATATTGTGATTTGTGCTTGAATTGAGTTTTTGTGCAGCAACTTTGGAGAAGAATTTCGACATAAGGAACCTGCATTAAGTGGTTTGGTTTGGTTTAAGATCACTTTTCCTTTGATTCACAAATAACTTTGCTACTAATTGTTTGTTCCTCAAGTAGGTCACGAGAAGAAAGGAGTGCTCTAGGAGTTGCTCTTATTAGGCCTATTGAAGCTAGTAAAAGGAAAATCTTGTGAGATCATTAAGAGATTAGTGGACCGCCAATCCATAGGACTTGAGTACAAACACGAGAGCACAAGTCAAAGGTATAAGCACACACACACTTGTGAGGATTTTTACTACTAATTTTTGTTCTTTGTGTAGGTACCATGGAAAATCAACAAGCAAACACTAATGCCACGTTACAACAAATGCTTAAACAACTTGGCACCATGTGTATTAGTTTGGGTGATAGGAGAACTTTGAGAGCCTATGTGAAAGGGGAAGTTCATAGGGAGAATTTGTTTCACACTAGGATGTATGCGAATGGGAAGCCTAGTAGTGTGATTATAGATGGGAAGAGTTGTAAAAACATAGTTAGTGATTATTTGGTGAAAGAGTTACAACTACCTACTTCTAATCATCCTAGACCCTATAGCTTAAGTGGTTTCAATGATAGAGAAGAATTTAGCGTTGACAAACAAGTTTTAGTTTCTCTTTCTTTGGGCAGGTACAAGGGAGATGTTTTGTGTGATGTCTTACCCATGCAAGCATGTCATGTACTACTTGGTCAACCATGGCAATATGACAACAAAGTCCAACATGATGGTGAGACGAACCGATATACTCTCATCTGTGGTAAGAAGCCTTTTACTTTAATTCCTTTATCACTTCAAGATGCCTTAAAAGATGAAATTAAAGTGAGAGATGATTTTGCTAAATTGGATGCTGAATTTAGGGCCAAAGAAAAGAGTAAATTTGAACCTAAAATTGATGATTGTTTTGATGATACTAAACCTAATTTGAGTGTTGTTTGCAATGACACTAAATCTGTTTTAGATGTTGTTTGCGATGATACTAAACCTAATTTGACTGTTGTTTGCAATAAAACTAAATCTGTTTTGGATGCTAATTGTGATGAAAACAATTCTGTTTTGGTTGAACATAGCATTAAAAACAATTCTGTTTTGGTTGATTATAGCATTGCAAATAATCCTGTTTTGGTTGATAGCATTGAAAATAAATCTGTTTTAGGTGACGAGAAAGAGATTTCTAAGGAAGTTGTTAAAGAGTGTATGTTAACTACTAAGAGTGAGATTAAGAATGCCTTGATAATAATTCTGTTTTGATCTTGCTTTTACTTAAAAATTACACTTGTTGCTACTAACGACTTGGAAAGAGAACTTCCAAGCAAAATTGTGTTTCCTATGAGTAATATTGTAGGAATTGGAGTTGTTTTGATGCAAGGAGGGAATTTTGTTGCTTACTTTTGTGAGAAAATTCCTAGAGGATTGCCATCCATTAGAGAGATTGAATTCGCTCCATATGGTGTGCGTTATGTTCACTATGAGTTCATCGAGAGCTTTCCTTATGTTGTGCGATACAAACAAGGTAAGGAGAATATGGTAGCCGATACGTTATCAAGGAGGTATGTCTTACTTTCCATGCTTGGTTCTAAGTTTCTTGGTTTTGAGTATATTAAGGAATTATATGCTAGTGATGTTTACTTTAGTGAAATATTTAAAGCATGTGAAAATTCTGGATTTGGGAAGTATTATAAGAATGATGGAATTTTGTTTAAGGAATCTAGATTGTGTGTGCCTTCTTGTTCTTTGCGCATATTGCTATTGAGGGAATCGCATGAAGGGGGATTAACGGGTCACTTTGGAGTTGATAGAACATATGATATATTGCATGAACACTTCTTTTGGCCTAAGATGCGACATGATGTAGGAAAGTATGTTGCTAGTTGCATTGTTTGTTTGCAAGCTAAATCTACATCTAAACCGCATGGATTGTATACTCCTTTGCCTATTCCTCATGAACCATGGACTCATATTAGCATGGACTTTGTGTTAGGATTACCTCGTTCTAGGAGAGGTAAAGATTCTATCTTTGTGGTTGTTGATAGGTTTTCTAAGATGGCTCACTTTATTGCATGTACTAAAACGGATGATGCCATTAATGTAGCTAATTTGTTCTTTAAAGAAATTGTTATACTACATGGAATGCCTAGGACAATTGTAAGTGACGGAGATGCTAAGTTCTTAAGTCACTTTTGGAGAACTTTATGGGCTAAGTTAGGAACTAAGTTGTTATTTTCTACTACTTGTCATCCACAAACCGATGGTCAAACCGAGGTAGTTAATAGGACTTTTTCTACTTTGCTTAGGGCTTTAATTAAAAAGAACTTAAGAACTTGGGAGGATTGTCTACCTCATGTCGAATTTGCATATAATAGAAGCATACATAGCACCACTGGATATTCACCTTTTGAAACTGTGTATGGTTTTAATCCTTTAACCCCATTGGATTTGTTGAGTTTACCTTTGACTGTGCAAGTCGACATGGATGGCCAAAAGAAGGCCGATTATGTTACAGAGCTTCATGCTAGGGTTCGAGCTCAAATTGAGAAGAAGACACAACACTACATGAAGAATGCTAACAAAGGGCGCAAGGAAGTCATCTTTCAACCCGGGGATTGGGTTTGGTTGCATCTAAGGAAGGAGAGGTTCGCTGAAAAGAGAAATTCTAAGCTCTTACCTCGTGGAGATGGTCCATTCCAAGTCTTGGAGAGGATCAACAACAACGCCTACAAGCTAGATCTTCCTAGTGAATATGGCAATGTAAGTGCTACTTTTAATGTTTCAGACTTATCCTTGTTTGATAGTGATGCAGATTTGAGGACAAATCCTTTTCAAGGGAGAGAGGATGATGCGCTAAGGGCTTATCATGGCTTAGAAGAACACATTGGAGCTAATGAAGATCAAGGAGATGTCATCGATGCTAGCTTGGAGGAGCATGGAGTTGGAGGCGCGAGTGACCGGCCATGCGACTTGGAGAAGCCCGGCCAACACCGGCCACGCGACTTGGAGATGTCCGGCCATCACCGGCCACGCGACATGGACATGTCCGGCCACAACCGGCCATCGCTTGGCACACCAACCGGCCACAACCGGCCATCGATTGGGCCATCTGGACAAGACCGACCTTTTGATCCTTTAGCCATTCCGCAAGGTCGAATGACTAGGGCACGGGCTAAAAGGTTCAAGGAAGCTTTATTGGGCTTTGTAAGATCTCATCTTGGAGGTTTAGAGTCCATTGAAGAACATTTGGAAGGCATTGAAGTCGACATCACCAAGAATATTCCCATCGATTCCAAGGTGTTTACCTTACTTGAAATCGATGAGCATTAGACTTTGGCATTGTGTAATTCGGCCTCATGGGCCTTTATTCTATCTTAGATTAGTTATTTATCTAGTTTAGAAGACATTGGGTTGGGCCTTGTTTGACTAAGTCCAATCCTTGTTTAATTATGTAATGTTATTTACTTTTCCTAGTAGGACAAGGAGTAGGCTATTTCCTTGTTCCTTCCTTTATGTAATGTTTTCCTTTTAGCTTTAGGAGAAGGGTTATGCGTTCCCTATATAAAGGGACCATCCCCCTCTTGTAAACATAAGTTGAGTTGATTAATAAAGTTGAGGATTATTTTCCCAAAATTGATTATCTTAGTTTCATTGTTCTAGTTTGAGCAAACTTAGGGTTCTTCAATCTTGTCGAGTCCTAGCAAACAATTAAGTTGTGATTGCTTGGTTGTTTGTGAATCTTGTGATCTTATGTGTTCAAGTGCAGGTCGACTTGGAGGTCTAAGGCCGACGAACGGAAGAAGATTTACCAAGTGAAGATTGTCGACATACACATCTAGAAGTTTGGTGATTCAAGTTGATCTTAGGCGGGTCTCTAAGGTGGATTTGGACCAATTACAACTAGATTCGTATCACTAACCTCAAAGTGTTTCATGATTAGGGGTTACTAACGCCCTTTATTTTTATTTTGAGGCTACTTGCACTCTAGAGGGACAATATTTCTGCCGATCCATGCCTCTTATCCTCTTCCCAAGGGTTACTAACTTCTTTTGGTTAAAGAGAAGAGTGACAACAATGAATTTTTTTTTTAATTTTTAAGGCAGAAGATATCTCTACTCCTCTTGCATGAAAAACACTTTTTTTATGAAAAATATTTTTTAAACTACCCTTCTTGTATAGATAGTCCCCCACACTTATTTTTGATAAATCCTCAAAATACTCTCATAAGTGTAGTTTCAAAAAAAATTAAGCACAAGTTCTAAAAATAGGCAATCATAGAAATAATTCATGGTAAGCAATTATCACAAACTTCAATTATACCTAATCTAAGAAATAAGATATCATACTATAAATTAATTAATGAATCAAATATTCTTAAGAATTCTAAGTAATCATCAGTCATAAGCAAATCAATAACTCAATGCATATATGAAAAATTCAAAATTTTGTCAAAATTTTCGAAAAAATTATGTCATTTTCTATGCAATTAGACTCTCTCCCCCACACTTAAAAGATACATTGTCCTCAATGTATGAAAAGTGTGGAAAATCAAAGCAAAAATAAATATGCATCTTTAAATCCTAATTAACCTATATAATCTATATCTATATCTATATGAATCGCATATCAAGGAAAAATCAATCAAAGCATTGCAAGAAAAATTAAATGGAGATAAGATTTAAGAAAACTTAGGGGTTTAATCCAAGCATAAGCTCCATTCGATTTCTTCATATTGTAGGCTCTTTTTTCTCCTTTGTATGTAATCCTAAAAAGATAAAGAAAAATAAAACAATGAAAAATTAAGGGTTAGTAAAAATATTGGGTTGGCTCCTAATAAGCGCCTTTCTTTAAGGTCTTTGGCTATACTGCCTTAAAGAAGGTTATTCTTCAAGGGTGAAGGAATTTTGAGTGTATTCCTTCAACAGGTCCTCAATGATTCTATTTTCACCAATGATTTTGATAATTTCAAGTTGAATTTTATCAAGACTTGAAAATATCAAAGAACTTAAAGCAGCACGATCTGGCGTTGGCACGGATGTGACTTGGCTTGAAAAGCATTTGGCCGGCGGTGGCTCGGTGAAAGCTTTGGATGGCGCAGCACTAGGCATACTTAGCCGGATAGTGGCCGGTGGTGACTCGGTTGGGCGCGCTGATGGGGTGGCATGGGCTGGGCATGGTGCGCGGACAACGCTTGGCGAGGTGCGGATATGGACGATCTTGGTGCGGTTGTGGCTTGGCTAGAAGTTTGCATGGCCGGACATGGGACGGTATGATGCATGGAAGGAGCGGACAAGGTCGGGCATGGCGCGGGCGGCATAGCAGCATTGGTGGGGCATGGCGTGGAGATGGCTCGGTAAACCATAGACTTGTCCGGTTGCGAGGCGCTGGTGGCGTGGTATGGTGCAGCATGCACCAGGCTAGGCGCAGGTGGCTGCACTGCTTTGGCAAGGTATGGCTGGACAGGCGGTATGGGTTGCGCGGCACTGGCCAGTATCGTCGCACGGGCTGGCGCGGTGGTGGCTTGTGTTGGCCGGCCATAGGACGTTGATGGCCGGGCTGTAGCCAGCCATACTGGCTTGTGCGGCAAGGGCTTGGCCAGGCTATGTCCTTGAGCAACTTCCTTCGGTACATTAGTTAACATCTAGGCAAAATTCTCCAATACCTCATATATGTCAGCAGTGTTATGATCGAACAGGGGAATGTAGATAAGAGTGTCGACAGCCAATCGATCAGAAGCTCTTAATCCTTGGTAGAAGTTTTGAGCCAATCTTCTTTGATCATAACCATGTTGAGGATTATCAGCACATAGCTTCTTAAACCTTTGCCAAAATTGGGGAAAAGTTTGTCCTTTGCGTTGAAGAATGCTCCCAACTTTAGTTCTATGTTTAAGATCTATATCTTGCTTCTCGGTTGAATTGTTTGGTCGGTTCATCTTTATGGATGGTGGAACTTCTTTGTTGTTGACTTCTTGCTCCTTCTTGGCTTCTTTTGCTCGAACTTTCTTCTCTCTAAAGCTAGGGGGCTCAATTGCGTTATACAAGGCTTCCAATGCTTTATATGCGGCATCAGGAGTTCTATCAAACAAGGGAATATTGTCGATGCTATCAACAAGAATTTGATCATCTACTCCTAATCCTTCATAGAAATAGGTAATCAAAAGTTGTTGTGATATGCCATGGTGAGGGCAGTTGGCACAAAGCATCTTAAATCTATCCCATGCTTGGTAAAAATTCTCATCCTTTTGTTGTTGAAAAGCAGCAATTCTTTGTCTTCCTTTGGAAACTTGGGCAGGTGATGTCGATGAAGAATCTTCAATGGCTCCTTTCTTAACACACTTAGAACTTATAACATAAACAAAATTGTTAGATTTCAACGGCACTTGAGATGAAATTATAGGGTGGATGACTTCACCATCAAATTCCATGGTCAATGAACCATTGACTACATCAATCTTGGTATAAGAAGTTTTTAGAAAAGGTCTTCCTAATAAAAGATGACATTGATCTTTCGAATATTCCATATCCATAATGAATATATATGTCGATAGGAAAAATCAAGTGCTCAACTTTAGTTAAGATATTCTCTAAAACACCTTTGGGATAAATCAAAGATCCGTCAACTAATTGCAAAATAACATTAGTATTCTTCAAAGGACTAAGATTTAAAGATTTGTAAAAAGAGTAAGGCATCACACTTAAAGAGGCACCTAAATCAAGCATCGCATTCTCTATAATACTTCTTCCAATAGAACAAGTAATAGAAAACGTACCTGGATCTTTGCACTTAGGAGGTAAACTCGTTTGAAGCACAGCAGAGACATTAGCTCCAACGCTTACCTTACCTTGTAATCTTTTCTTGTTGGTACAAAGTTGCTTGAGGAACTTTGCATAATTTGGAATTTGTGGAATGGCATCAAGAAGTGGGATGTTGACCTCAACTTTTCGAAGTATCTCCAAAATATCTTGATCATCATCTTCTTTCTTTGACTTCTTCAATCTTGATTGAAAAGGAATCAGATTGGAATCGGTTTGATCCTTGGGCTTGATTGTGGCATTCTCCTTGTTGGAATCTTCAATCGGCGCGGCTTCTTTATTATTGGGTTCATCTACAATCTTGATTTCGACAGGCTCTTGCGATTTGTCTTCCTTGGTATAGCTCGGCTCTCCTTTAACTTGTTGTTGTGCTGCAAGATTTGTATAGGGTTCTTTCAACTCTTTTCAACTCCTTAAAGAAATTGCACTGATATTCTCTCTAGGAGGTACCTTTGGTTGCGATGGAATCCTTTGTTGACCTTGTGTCTTGAGATCACTCATATCACTAGCCAGTTGACTAATTTGTTTTCTCATCATCTCCATAACTTCTTTGATTTGTTGCATCTCGATGGAAATAGCTTGTGAAGATTGAAAATTAGGTCTTTGAAAATTACCTTGGTTCCCATATTGTTGACTCGGTAGCTCAGGTCTCCAATAAGGTTCAGGCTTCCTTTGATAAGCTCCTTGTATTCCCACGGCATTTACTCCTTGCTTGTTGTCTTCCAAAGTAGGGCACTTATCCGTATAGTGGCCTTGAGAACAAATACCACAAACCTTAGGCACACTTGAAAAATTCGCATGGAACAAATCAGTGAGCATAGCGATTTGCTGATTCGTTTCTTGAAGTTGTTGCTCCAATGGGGTGGAATAGGTAGAAACTTCATTGATTCTTCTTGTAGGGCCTTCTCTTGAGTAGTCTTCTCGAGATCCAAATTGTTGAGTGTTTGTAGCCATGTTTTCCACTAAAGTCCAAGCTTCGGCGGGAGTTCTGTCTATGAAAGCTCCTCCACTTGCAGAATCGATGGAAGATCTGTCAAACGATAGTAATCCTTCGTAGAAGTACTGGATCAGCAACTGTTCATTGATTTGATGATTGGGGTAGCTCGCACAAAGTGTCTTGAAACGTTCCCAATGTTCATGCATTGTTTCTCCATGGCGTTGCTTAATTCCACAAATCTCCTTCTTTATGCTTGATGCTTTATGTGCAGGAAAATGCTTTTCCAAGAACAGCTTCTTAAGGCTCGTGTCCAAGATGTGATTGAACCAGTGGGTAATAGGTACAACCAATCTTTTGCTCGGTCCATAAGAGTGAATGGAAAGGTTCTTAACATGAATTGGTCTTCAGGAATACCTTGAATACTTGTAGATGCGCAGGCAATCTGGAAATTAGTCAGATGTCGGTGAGGATCTTCTCCAGGCAAACCGTAAAATTTGGGTAAAATCTGAATAAATCCAGATTTAATCTCAAAGTTTTCAGTTGTATCTGGGTATTGAATGGCTAAGCGTTTGGCATTGACGTTTGGTGCAGCTAACTCTCAGAGTTTTGGGTGCTTCTGCATTGGCCATGTCTTCTGATGATGTTGAAGCAGCAGATCTAGGAGAACTTGGTTGAGAATTTGAATTGGATTACTCCTCTTCTTGTATTCGGCTTTGTGTCTCATTCTTCTTCTGAAATAGTGTTCTTTCAGGCTCAAGATTGAATTCTAAACCTTCAATACCACTACTTCTTGTCTTTGGCATACAATTTCCTAGAAAAATTAAAAACAAAACTAAAAAGAAAAATTAGCAGTAACAGTTCTTAAACAAAATAAAAAGCAGAAACAGAAAAAAAAAATTTAAAATCAAGGCAAACCCTAAAATTTTTTTTTTTAAATCGCAATTTTTTTTTTTTTAGAAAAAACGGAAAAACAAAAACTTTTTAGAGTAGATTAATTCTCGGATCTAATCTCACTTCACTTCCCTTCCCCGGCAACGGCGCCAAAATTTATGATCGGTCGTCAGCAATCATAAAAATAATCCCCACAAAAACTAACTAAACTAGCTAGGGCAAGTAGGGGTCGAATCCCACAGAGAAGGGTTATAATTGTGAAGGTCTTTTCCAAAGAATATATCTTTTCCAAAAAATCACTTAGAAAGAGGGGATTAATTATATCAATTATAAAGAAAACAACTAAACTAAAAATAAAATAAAGTAAAGTAAATCTAGATCTAAATCTATGACAAATTATAAAGCAAACAATAATTATAAAGCATACTTCTTCTCCGATGGTATGATTCAATCAGATTAACTACGGATCTGATCGGACCAAAATTATGCATCTTTTTATGGTCATTTTCCTATGCTTTTTGGGTATTTTATGCCTGATTATGCCTTATATTTGGTATATTTGTGTTTATAGGTGCTAAAGAGAAGAAAAGTGCAAAATCACCATTTTTGTACCTTTTTGGAGCCTTTTTGGATGATTATTTACACAAATATTTTCCAAAGACAATTTGGATGAAAAATGGAGCCAATATGATTGTGATTGAAGAGCTTGAAGAGTCAATTTTATCATCATAAGATTGATTTTCAAGAGTTTGAAGCAAAGGAGCAAAGTTGAATTTCAAGGCAAGAAGCACTGGAGCACATGGGGCGCGAGGCAAACCAGGTGGGGCGCCAAGTTTACCACATGGGCGCCCAACGCTAGTCGGGGGTGCTACTCAAACAGCACATGGGCGCTGGCGACATGGGGCCTGAGGCCAACGCCCTGGGCGCACAAGCCATCCGCATGGGCGCCCAGGGGGAGTCGGCGCCAGCACATGCGCACACACCAGCAGCCATCATGCGTCACTTCTCCTTGAAGCTTCTCCAATAGTTTCCAGATTCGGCGACCCTTCTGTATTTTGGCCATAACTTTTTATCCAAAACTCTGTTTGAGGCATATGAGTAGGCGTTGGAAAGCTAACTCCGAGAGCTACAACTTTCTTGTTTTGGTCGAAGCCCAGTTTTGCCGTTATGGTGGACGAAAATGCCCCTGAAGTTTCTACAGACATGCTGGACCTAAAAAAGCCCATGAAATCAAGCCCAAGTTGATGTGTTTAGCCTTAATTCGGTATTTGGAGATAGCCCAGATCTAGAGGACGAAATCCCATTCAATTGAAGATAGTTTAATGAGCTTAAAAGTCTATTTTGTCCTAGGTTAAATTAGCCCTAAGTCTCTAGTATAAATAGCCACCTTTTCTCTCTAGAAAAGGGGGATTGAGAGGTTGGACGAATTTGGAGAGCTAAGGGAGCCGCCGGCCATACTCTATCTTACTAGGTTTTTCTATTCCTTTTTCTTTTGATGGCTACTCAATTCATGAGTAGCTAATCTTTTATTTCTCCAATGTAGAATCATATTGATCTCTTGACATTTTATTTATGGGGAGACTTTTGTTCTTAATAATTTTATTTTTACTTGAATATGTTTCTTATCTCTGTACTTCATCTTTTGTGTTCATGTTTGATTGGTTAGGAGCGCTACTAATCTTGATAAATATGGATGCTATAGTTAGAATCTTTGATTCAAAGTAACAATTGAGCTTAGGAGTCCTAGTTCAATGGGATATCAAACCTTATTGAAACGTATAGACCGAACGGAAATAGGTGTAGCTAAGTTTGGTTTTAATTTAATTAAGCATGCAAGCATATAACAATCTTAATTCTTTATTCTGGAACTGGTTGATGGAATAAAAGTGTTGATCTTTGGACCGAACAGAGAAAGGTTGACTAGTAGCATGTTAGGGAAAGTAGGAGTCCTCGCCCTAGACCATTTATTCAAGTGGAGTTGTTAAGATATTAAGAGGAGTAATTTGTTCTATTGAAAGTTGAAGCCTACGTCTTAGGATATATACTACTTTGGAATGATTTATGGTACTTAATTGATTGGCAATTAATATCAAATTCATGATTTGTGTCGATGATCCATGATTAATCTTGTCAAGAGTGAAATAGGTTCTATGTTGAAGGTTTGTTTTACATAGTTGGTTACTTAATTTACTTTGTTCTTAATTTGCTTTGGTAGTTATAATTTAGAATTTCAAAATTTCTTCTTTCAAACTACTCGTTTTTAAGATAATTAATTAGTAAAGAAATTATCATCTCTCCCTGTGGATTCGACCACTACTTACCCTAGCTATTTAGTTAAGTTTTGTGGGGAATTATTTTGTGATTTGTTCAACGACCGATCAGGATCATTGACTTAAAAGGTGAATTTAGCATCTTATTCTTGACTGACAACTGGTATAGGAAATCCAACATGTATATTAGATAAGAGGCCGGTCAAAGCTGCAGTTATCCCTTTTATTCCTTCAGCAATCGATTACTTTCTCAGGGCTTAAAGATTGCTTGAGAACAAAGCATTAAGAATAATTAATTTTACACACATGCCTACAAGTAGAACCATACAAAGAGAAATTTCTCGCCCTCCGATAGACAAACGCCCATCAAGCAGCGATCAAACAAACCTGATTTGCTATCATAAATCAAACTCGGGGCTCAATCCTTATTTGACTAGCAATAGATCAATCTTAGTGGCCACAATAAGATTTAATCATAAAATAAAACAGGGTTTTGCCTACTATCATCAAGAACTTAACACAAAATTATAAGTATAGAAATCTCACCATAATCAATTGATTGAATTCACCAAAGGATTAGAAGTATTAAGGGTTTAGCTACTCATGGACTTAGGAAAATCCATAAGAGACATAAGAATACTTACAGGACTAGAGAGAGGGGCGATATCCTCCCTTGATAACCCTAGGTTTGTCGCACCCCTCTATGGTTAGAGAGGGTGTCGACTTTCCCTTCTAAAACTAGAGAAAAACTAAACTAAAGATAATTATCTAAGGTATGTGAAAAATAAGGGTGTTAGTATCTAAAGGTATATGATTTGTGATACAGGAGGTGGCTATTTATAGTGGAGGAATAGGGGTAGGACGGTTTAGGCTTGACTTGGTCTCCAAGTTGGATTAGATGTCTTCCTAGAGTAGAATCCAAGTTAAAATAGGATTCTGGAATTTTCTGGATTTCTGTAGAAACTTCAACGGCAGTTCAGGCTTGAAGATGGCAGAACTGGGCTTTGAACTTCAAAGGAAAGTTGTAGAGCTCGGAATTAGCTTTCCAAAGGCTACTCATGGGCTCAAAACGGACATCTGAGCAGAAAGTTATGGCCTTTATACCGATACTGCGCTAAAACCGGGATTAAATCGCAAATCTGCGGGAAATTGCGGGATTTGGATATTCCTTTGGATATTAAGCCCACAAATTGGGATTTTAACTCCAATTGTTGACTTATATGGGCTAAGTATTATCCCATATAAATTATCCAAAAATCCTTAACTTCCGGACTTCTTCTGGGCTTGGCTTCAATCTTTTGCAAATAAACTCCAAATCTTCAATTCTTACTTCTTGAATTAATTCTTCAATGGTCTTCAAATCTTCAAAATATCTTCAAGAAATCTTCAAAACACGAACTTCGAATCTACAAATCCATAGTTGAGTTAAAAGTCTCCAAAATAGCTCCAAAAAGAGTGAAAAACAATAAGTTTTCACTTTTCTTGTCTTCAAGACCTAAAAACACAAATACTTGCAAAATAGGGTAAAAATACATATAAAAGTGGCAAAAAGTATATAAGAATAGCTATAAAAATATGCATAATTTTAGCTCGATCAAGGATGATGATGGTGACACACCCGCACTCTTGAGTTTAGTTGCAAGAAGAAGTTTGAGTGCCTATGTTAAAGGAGATGTGCACATCAAAGAGAGAATTTGTTCCATACTAAGATGCATGCGCATGGAAAGCCTAGTAGTGTGATCATTGATGGAGGGAGTTGCACAAACATAGCTAGTGTGTATTTGGTGAAGGAGTTGTCATTGCCCACTACTAAACACCCTAAACCCTATAGTTTAGGATAGTTCAACGATAAAGAGGAGATTAGGGTTAACAAACAAGTTTTAGTTTCTCTTTCTTTGGGCAGGTACAAGGAGGATGAGCTTTGTAACGTTTTGCCAATGCAAGCATGTCATGTCCTACTTCGCCGACCATGGCAATATGACAACAAGGTGCATCATGATGGTGAGTCAAATAAGTACTCCTTTATGTGTGGTAAGCACCCTATTACTTTGATTCCTTTATCACCTCAAGAAACTTTAAAAGATCAATTAAAAGTGAGAGATGAATTTGCAAGGTTGGAATCTGAATTTAGGGTTAAAGAGAAGACAAAGTGATGCGCCCAAGGCTTATCATGGAGGGAATGATGCGTCAAGGACTTATCATGGACCTGAAGACAAGCATGGAGAGCATGGAAAGGATGTGCAAGGGCTGCAAGGAAGCATGGAGATGCATGAAGATCATGGAGATATTGATAAGCATGTTCCAAGCACCAAAAAGATGTCATTTGATCCATTGAAGATGCCTATTGGTCCGATGACTAGAGCAAGAGCTAAGAGATTCAAGGATGCACTATTGGGCCTTGTTCGAAGTCATCTTGATGATATGAAGGCCATTCAAGTTCAATTAAAAGCTTTGATGATGATTTGAGCAAGAAATTACCAATCAATTTCAAGTTCATCACTTTGCTTGCTATTGATTCTAAATGGCCGGATTGACATCGTGACATGAGTCGATTAGCATTAGTTTGCTTTTTTTGGGCTTAATTCTATCTTAGATTAGCTTATTTTTAAGTTTGGATGTTATTTGGGTTGGGTCTTGTTTGACTAAGTCCAATCCTTGTTTAATTATGCTTTTATTTCCTTTTCCTAGTTGGGCTTGGACTAGTTTTTGCCTAGCCCTTATGTTTGGACGAAAATTAGGTCGTTATTTTTAGGATTTTGGTTGTTCCCTATGCCTATATAAAGGGACCAACCCCCTCTTGTAAAGATAAGTTGAGTTGATTAATAAAATTGAGGTTTATACACCCAAATTGATTATCTTAGCTTCATTGTTCTAGTTTGAGCATACTTTAGGGTTCTTCAATCTTGTTGATCGTGTCGTCAATGACCATAAAATAAATATCCCAACAATTACTAACTAAGAATAGCTAGGGCAAGTAGGGGTCGAACCCACAGAGAAATTGGTTATTATTCTTTTTCTTAAAACAAAATAAAATAGAGAGAATTTTGGAAAAGAGTTTAAAATTAAATCTAACAAACTACAAAATTAACTAAGAAAGCAATTAAGAAAATTAAAGAAAGCAATTAATTAAAAAGTAGAGAATAAATTGAGAAAAACAATTAAAGAAAGCCCTCCAACATAGAATTAATCTCCCTCTTGACATAAATAACATGGATCATTGATATCTAAAAATTATGAAAACCTTGGATAGCTTGGTGATTTAAATCTTAAATTACCTCAATTAGATAAATTTACCGTTCTAGGGCTTAATCTACCCCTTTTACTCTTTCAACAATCAATTACCGTTCTAGGGCTTAAGGATTGTCTAGGAATAAAGCATTAAGTACAAGTAATTTATAAACAAGCACAACAAGCAATTTCTCGGTCATTGATTCTTATCTCTCTTGGAAGGAGGTCTAACTCTCATCCAATTGCTACATATGATTAAATCTGAGGTTCTAATTCTAGATCTAATCTAGCTAATGTTAACCTAATTTATCAAGGCAGTGTCGACTCCAACCCATCAAAACAAGCAACATAGGATTAAAACAGAGATCTAAGAAATACCCAAAACAATTCTCATATATAAGCACAAAATCTCACCATGATAATAGTCAAGAGATCAATTAAATTCTACATTGGAGAAAAGAAAAGGATTACTCACTCATGAATTGAGTGAGCATCCACAAATAAGAAGAAGAGAACTTATCTATAGATGAGGAAGAGAGGGGGGCGGTGGCTCCTAGGGTTTTTCTCCTCCAAATCTTCAACTAAACAATATATCTTGTGAGAATAAAAATTACATACAAAATCTAGTCCTAAGGTGGCTATTTATAGTGGAGAAACAAAGGTAGGGCGGTTTGGGGCTGACTTAGACTCCAAGTTGGATTAGATGTCATCCTAGAGTAGAATCCAAGTCAAAAGAGGATTCTGGAATTTTCTGGATTTCTGCAGAAACTTCACAGGCAGATTCGGGCTTGAAAACAGCAGAATTAGGATTCGGACTTCAAAGGAAAGTTGTAGATCTCGGAATTAGCTTTCCAACGAGTACTCATGGTCTTAAAACGGACATCTGAGCAGAAAGTTATGGCCTTTCTACCGAGACTGCGCCATTTCCTACTCCAAATATGACCAGTTACGAGAAATTACGGGATTTGGATATTCCCTTGGATATTAAGCCTATAAATTGGGATTTTAATTCCAATTATGGACTTATATGGACTGAGAATTTTCCCAAATAAAATATCCAAAAATCCTTAACTTCCGGGCTTCTTCTGAATAAGCTCCAATCTTCAATTCTTACTCCTTGAAATAATTCTTCAATGATCTTCAAATCTTCAAACTATCTTCAAGAAATCTTCAAAACACGAACTTCACATCTCTAAATCTATACTCAAAATTACTTTGCTAATATCTGTGTAAAAAGTCATCAAAATAGCTCCAAAAGTAGTGAAAATTAACAATTTCCAATTTCACATATCATAAAGCCTAAAAACACAAATATCACCAAAATAAGGCAAATTAGAGCATAAATAGATCCAAAAACATAATAAAATAGCCATAAAAATAGGGTTGTTTTTGGCTCGATCATATTTTCCCCCACACTTGAACTTTGCTAGTCCCTTAGCAAAAATCAATGTGTAAGTTAATCAAAAACAATTTTTTCAAAAAGATCAATTTGAATTCACACATATATTAAGGAATCAATGTAATCATGAAATCAAAATAACTAAGAACATTAACAATACTTAATCTAAAGATCAATAAACAACAAGCATTATCATTCTTAAGTAGACATAATCAAAGTAGCTCAAATCACTCACCATTCTTCACTCTTATAACTACGTCTTCCTATAAGCTTATATCTTCATCTATCTCTCCATTACTCAAAAGATTACACATTATAAATAAATCAAGGGTTCATGTGGGTTATAATAATTTTTCAAGGGTAATTGATTTTAGAAAACTGAGGTTACTAACCTCTGAAGTGTTCATGTTTAGGGGTTACTAACGCCCTTTATTTTTATTATTTTGAGGCTACTAGCACTCTAGAGGGACAATATTTATGCCATTCCATGCCTCTTATCCTCTTCCCAAGGGTTACTAACTCCTTTTGTTTAAAGAGAAGAGTGACAACAATGGAACTTTTCAAATTTTTAAATTTTAAGGCAGAAGATATCTCTACTCCTCTTGCATGAAATCACTTCTTTTAGAAAATAAATTTTTTTTTTAATTACCCTTTATATGGATAGTCCCCCACACTTATTCTTGGCACATTCATAGCATGCTTTCTTAATTGTAACTTCAATCAAGATTCAACACAAGTTCTAGAAATAGATAATCATAAAAGCAATGAATAATAAGATCATATCACAAACTTCAATTATACCTATTCTAAGAAATCAAAACTTCTTGCTATAAATCAATCAATGAATAAAGCATTATTAAAAATTCTAAGTATTCATCAATCATAATCAAATAAATAACTCAATATATGCATGAAAAATCAAATAGTTTGAAAAATCATCAAATTTTTAGTACTTCAAAAATAAATTTTTTCGAAAATTTTTCAAAAATTGGGGAAATAAAAGATCAATCCATCAACAATCAAATTGTAATCCTAGGTTCTCATGCAAAAACTATCATATGACTCAATTATCAAATAATAACCCTATCAAGTATTCACCCACCACACTTAAAATTCACATTGTCCTCAATGTAAAAGCAATCAAGAAATCAAAGTATGCGAAATAGCTGACCAAAAACAAAGAGTTAAGGTTCATGAAACATACCTGGGCAACTTTGATGAAGAGAATTGCTCAAAAAGACAATAAAAATTAAAGTGATAGGAAAATAAAACTAGATAGTTTATTAATGAAACTTGAAAAATAAAGACATAAGATAAAGAAAAATTAAAAATAAGGCATAGCTAAACCTCCTTTTCCTCTTCTTTATTCTCATCACAATCGGCATTGCTCTAGTCGACTTCTTCTCCCAAAAATTCCTTCTAGCCGAAATTTTATTCTCCCAATATTGCTTCATGTGTTTGATGAATAAAGAGGAGGGGTAGAGTGCCTTTATATAGTGATCAAGTCCTAAGTCTAAGAGGTTTTAGTTAGAGTAAAAAGTAAGAGAACATACCTTGTTTAGGAACACATTACCTATTTGGAAAAGGAAAGCCATTAGGAACTCAATTTCCTAGTCAAAATAGGAAATTAAAATCCGAATGTACCTTGCATGTGGATGGCGCGACATTTCTCCTAGCATGGCTTGGACTTGGCATGGCAAGGACCTAGCTTGGCCGGAAAAGGCCTGGTATAGCGCGGGCGAGGGCGGAGCGGTGGCTGGAGTGCCGCGGGACAAGTGCGCGCGGGATCCGGGCTGCTGCTGCTGGTGCTGCGTGGCATGGCCTGGCCGTACCGGCTGCGGCATGCTAGTGCTGCCTCTACCTGGTGTGGTGCTAGCCGAGTCCTGGCCTGGACATGCGCGGGTAGCAGTGGCCTGGGCTGGAGCGGCCTGCTGCATGGCACGGCTTGGTGACTGCCGAGTTAAGGTGCTGCCTTGGTGATAGCCGAGGAATGGCATGAAGATGGCGCGGTATTGCCGAGCCATGGCCGGCCATACTTAGCATGGTGCGCGGCATGGCCAAGCTATAGCCATGCCGAGCTACAACCGGTTATGCATGGTTTAAAGCTTGATGCTTGGTGCTTCTTACTCCTTGGATTTTCTTCTACTTAACTCAAATAGCCTAAAAATAAAAACTAAAATTAAAATTGGGTTGCCTCCCAACAAGCGCTTGTTTAAAGTCATTAGCTTGACTTTCCCCTTTCTTTAAATTCTTAAGTTGGAAAATAAATTGGTTCTTCCAACTCAATTTCTTCAATCAAATCTACTGATAATGGCTCAAAGAAAGGCTTAAGTCTTTGTCTATTGACCTTGTGCTGAGTTTTCTTAGTTGGGCTATAAATATCCACGGATCCATTAGGATATACTTTCACAACATCAAAAGGACCACCCCATCTAGATTTTAATTTTCCAGGGAATCCTTTTATTGAGCTTGTGAATAACAAAACCTTTTGACCTTCATGGAATATTCTCCTTAATATCCTTTGATCATATAAGGCATTTTTCTTTTCCTTATAAATCCTTGAATTCTCATAGGCTTCATTCCTTATTTCTTCAAGCTCTTGTAATTGTAACATCCTTTGAATTCCAGCTTTGTCAAAGTTAAGATTGCATTGCTTAACTGCCCACCATGCTTTGTGTTCTATCTCCACAGGTAAATAACATGGTTTTCCAAACACAATTCTGTATGGGGACATACCTAGAGGTGTCTTATAAGCTGTACGATAGGCCCATAAAGCATCTCCTAGTCGCATACTCCAATCTTTTCTTTGGACATTGACTGTTTTCTCCAAAATCAGCTTCACTTGACGATTGGATATTTCAGCTTGACCACTAGTTGGAGGGTGATATGCAGTAGATACCCTATGGCTAACTCCATATTTTTCAACCAGTAATTGTACAATCTTGTTGCAAAAGTGAGTTCCACGATCACTAATGAGGGCTCTTGGAATCCCAAATCTATAAAGAATATTATTCTTTATAAATTTGACTACTGTCTTTGCATCATCCTTCTCCGTAGCTACACCTTTACCCATTTAGAAACATAGTCCACAGCTAAAAGGATGTAATTTTTCTTATCTGATGGAGAAAAAGGTCCCATGAAATCAATTCCCCACATATCGAAGATTTCAACAACGACTATAGGAGATTGAATCATCTGGTTTCTTTTCAATATACTTCCAACTTTCTGACAGCGTGGACAAGTCTTGCAATGTTCATAAGAGTCTTTGAAGAGTGTAGGCCAATAGAATCCACAATCCAGAATCTTCCTTGCGGTCTTCTTATGTCCAAAGTGGCCACCACATTCAGAGCTATGGCAGAACTTCAGATCTGATTGGACTTCATGATCTGGAATACATCTTCTCATGACTTGATCAGATCCATGTCTCCATAGATATGGATCATCCCATAAGTAATATTTGGCATCACTTATGACCTTCAATTTCTTCCACTTGCTAAGATCTGGAGGTAGGCGGCGAGCAACTAAGTAGTTAACTATATCAGCATACCAAGGAACTTGAGAAACAGCTAAGAGGTCTTCAAAAGGCAGTGCTTCATTGATTGCAGCTTCTTCTTCCTCGCTTTCAATTCTACTTAGGTGATCAGCAACGACGTTTTCTGCTCCTTTCTTATCCCTTATTTCGATATCGAATTCTTGAAATAACAAAAGCCATCGCATAAGCCTAGGTTTTGCTTCTTTCTTTGACATAAGATATCTCAAAGCAGCATGATCGGAGTAGATTATCACTTTAGATCCTAAGATGTAAGGTCGAAACTTCTCCAAAGCAAAAACAACGGCAAGCATCTCTTTCTCTGTGGTGGTGTAGTTCTTCTGAGCAACATCTAAAGTTCTTGAAGCATAATACATAACATGAGGTACCTTATCAACTCTTTGACCAAGAACAGCTCAAATAGCAACGTCATTTGCATCACACATGATTTCGAACGGTAGTTTCCAATCAGGTGGCTTCACAATTGGAGTGGTGGTGAGGGCAGTCTTCAATTTGTCAAACGCTTCCTTGCAATCGTCTCCAAACTCGAACTCTACATCTTTCTGAAGTAATCTACACATGGGTGCTGAGATCTTTGAAAAATCCTTAATAAATCTTCTATAGAATCCAGCATGGCCTAAGAAAGAGCGGATATCTTTGACACATGATGGATAGGGCAGGTTTTGGACAACATCGACCTTGGGTTTGTCGACTTGCATCCCCTCTTTGGATATTACATGGCCTAGAACAATGCCATGTTCTACCATGAAGTGACATTTTTCGGCATTCAATACCAATTTGGTTTCAACACACCTTTTCAAGATGAGTTCTAGATTATTAAGGCAATGATTGAAGCTATCTCCATAGACTGTGAAATCGTCCATGAAAACTTCCATCCTATCTCCCACATAATCTTGAAAGATGCTCATCATACACCTTCGAAAAGTTGCAGGTGCATTGCATAAACCAAAAGGCATTCTTGTCTAAGCATACGTACCAAAGGGGCATGTGAAGGTGGTCTTCTCTTGATCTTCAGGTGCAATTGGAATCTGAAAGTATCCAAAAAACAATAGTAGGATTTGCAGGCTAATCTCTCCAACATCTGGTCTATGAACGGCAGTGGAAAGTGGTCCTTCCTCGTGGCAGAGTTCAACTTTCTGTAGTCGATGCACACTCACCATCCATTCTGCAGTCTCTGAGGAATGAGCTCTCCATCCTTGTTTTCTACGATGGTGAATCCAGACTTCTTTGGAACTACTTGGACAGGGCTGACCCACTTACTATCTGATATAGCATAAATGAGACCAGCTCTAAGTAATTTGAGAACTTCTTCTTTGAAAACTTCAGCGAGGTTTGGATTCAGTCTTCTTTGTGGCTGTCGAACGGCTACTGCATCATCTTCAAGTCGAATCCTATGCATGCATATAGTAGGACTGATTCCTTTGATGTCAGCTACAGTCCATCCGATTGCTTCCTTGTATTCCTTCAAAACTCTGATTAGTTGTTCTTCTTGTAAATCATTCAATTTACTTGAAATAACAACAGGCAGGGTATCATTGTCTCCAAGGAAAACATGCTTCAGGCCTTCAGGAAGATAGATGGCAAAGGCTTGGGCGTCGACTCTAGGCTGATGTAAGAGACTGATTCCACCTCTCTTTCCGTTGATCCTAAATCTTTGACAGTTTATGCTACTTCTTCTGGCATCTGGACTTCTGCTTCCTCGACATCGCATTGATGTAAACTCTTAGTAAGTACAACTTTAAGTTCATCTTCTTGGTTAAGTGTTTGTACTTCTTCAGAGCAGACATCGATTGTGTTAATGGCAAAGATAGAATGGATCTCAGCAGGAGCTTTCATGGCTTCATTAATGTTGAATGTAATTGGCTTCCCATCAAATTCCATGCTGATTGTTCCATCTTGTGCTTCAAACTTCATCCTTGCTAATGTTAAAAGCGGTCTTCCTAACAGTAGTGGTAATTGAGGTAGATATAGATCATCTTCACTCATCTTTAGAAAATAGAAATCTGCAGGAAAAGCAAAATCTCCTATTTGCACTAAAACATCCTCAACTAAACCCTCAGGTTTATGGTTAGTTCTATCAGCAAATTGGATAGTAAGATCAGTTTCAAGCAGAGGTTCTATTCCTAATTGCTTATAGACAGAATAAGGCATGATATTAATTAAAGATCCATATTCACACATGACATTTATGTCGCAATTTTCTTTGGTATGCAGCAGATATATTCTCATTCATACAAGCATATTTTTCAGCATGTTTTCTTTTATTGATGCATAATTCTTTGAGAAAAGAAACATACCTTGGTACTTTGACCATCTCATTTACCATTGGAATGTTTACCTCTAGTTTCCAGAGTGAATTAAGTTGTTGTGCAAACCTTTGAGGGAATGGTAGTGGATCATACTTAGCTCGCATCTCCTCCATCCATTCGTCTTCTGATTGAATTTGATCAGCTTTTGGTGGTGCAGCAGGTAAGTTGCTTTTGATTGACGTCTCGTCATCTCCTTGCATTGGTTCATCAGATACATTAGGGAAAACAAATGCTGGTGGTGAAGATATCGCAGGTGGTGCTAAAACATCAGGCAATTCCATATTTTGTGCACACCAATGTTGAGTTTCTTCAATAGCATTAATTCCCGCTTGCGTATTAGTGCAACCTAGATTTGAATACAAGTGTGTTTGATGGTTTTGAGGTTGCTTCACCACTTGATTCAAAACTAGTTGTTGAACTAAATTGGTCAAGGAAGTAATTGCTGAATTGACTTTATCAAAACGATCATTGATCCCTTGAAGAAATTTTTGTTCAGGCTCCTTTGCTGATGAATTTGTTGTACTAAATTGATGGATGTTTTCTGTCATGGTGTTGAGCAGCTTCCTTGCTTCCTCCGGTGTTTTGAGTGTAAAGCTTCCTCCACTTGGAGAACCAATATACATCCGATCGTCATAGAGTAATCCATCATAAAAATTTTGGATCAAAAGTGCTTCACTCAGGTTGTGGTAAGGGCAGCTTGCACAGATCTCGTTGTATCTTTCCCAGTATGGATGCCACTTGATCGTGTCGTCAATGACCATAAAATAAATATCCCAACAATTACTAACTAAGAATAGATAGGGCAAGTAGGGGTCGAACCCACAGAGAAATTGGTTATTATTCTTTTTCTTAAAACAAAATAAAATAAAGAGAATTTTGGAAAAGAGTTTAAAAATAAATCTAACAAACTACAAAATTAACTAAGAAAGCAATCAAGAAAATTAACAAAAGCAATTAATTAAAAAGCAGAGAATAAATTGAGAAAAACAATTAAAGAAAACCCTCGAACATAGAATTAATCTCCCTCTTGACATAAATAACATGGATCATTGATATCTAATAATTATGAAAACCTTGGATAGCTTGATGATTTAAATCTTAAATTACCTCAATTAAATAAATTTACCGTTCTAGGGCTTAATCTACCCCTTTTACTCTTTCAAAAATCAATTACCGTTCTAGGGCTTAAAGATTGTTTAGGAATAAAGCATTAAGTACAAGTAATTTATAAACAAGCACAACAAGCAATTTCTCGGTCATTGATTCTTATCTCTCTTGGAAGGAGGTCTAACTCTCATCCAATTGCTACATATGATTAAATCTGAGGTTCTATTCCAGATCTAATCTAGCTAATGTTAACCTAATTTTATCAAAGCAGTGTCGACTCCAACCCATCAAA
>AWWV01006477.1:0-26402 GCA_001974805.1 Corchorus capsularis
ATCTTCTGGCATAATATCCTTGAACTCCAACAATAAAGGTTGCACCAAATCTGGGTGCTCCTCCACTTGTAACTCAACTTGCTGCTTTACTACCAATGCATACAGCTCATTAGATTCCTTCATCTCTGAACCGAAATCCTTAGCCACAAATAGGAAGGTTTTCTGCTCCTTTGATTTATCACTTTTCTGCATAGGCAACAAGAGAAATTTTCACCATCTTTTTCGAACCGATATTGGTTACTCCTGCCTGAATGCAAAACATCAAGATCATACTGCCAAGGTCTTCCAAGCAAGAATTGGCAAACATCCATATCAACCACATCGCAGTAAACTTCATCCTTATACTTCCCTATAGAGAAAGGAACTTTACAGCACTCAGTCACATCCAATTGCCCAGATTCTGATTTAATCCACCCCAAAGAATAAGGTGTGGGATGTTTCTCAATAGGTAAATTCAGCTTCCGCACTGCTTCTTTACTAATGATATTCTCATAACTTCCACTATCAATAATTAAACGAAACACCTTACCATTGATAGTACACCGAGTCTTAAACAGTTGATGGTGTTGTGTTTGAGTTTCACTCTTCGGAGTCAGCATCATTCTCCGAACTACATAAATCTGCTTATCATCCTCATCATAATCATCTTCCTCATCTGCATCACAAGGTGTATAATCGTCATCAGCTTCCTTGTCAACAACAGTTATTGTCTTCCTCGATGGACACTCATTAGATCGATGCCCTGGTTGGACCGTCAGAAGTCCGTTCGAAAGGGCGTGTAAAGTTTTGGATTTCGGGCCTAAAGCTCCTGCTGGTGGGTCAACTTAAACAGGGCATGACTTTCAAACCGTAAGTCGGTTTGACTATTATAATACCTTTTCGGAAAGGGTTTCGAGTCTACTACAGCGTGGTGAACAGCTAAAGCAGTTCAATGTTTCGTTTAGGGCCTAAAAATCCCGTTACAGTTTTCTATCACGAGTTTTAGTTTTTATCGCTTTTGTTGTTTTGGCCCGTTTGGACTGTTTTTGGGCTTTCTTTATTTTTATTTAATTTTTGTTATTTCCTGAGACTATTTAAAGGTTGTAAACCCTAAATTTGAGGTTAATCAATCATTCGAATAATTTTATCAAATTTATCTTCTCTGAGTTTTCTCTGAGTTTATTGTGTGTTTCTGGATTGAACACGTTCCGCTGCGTCAGATTGTAATCAGAGCTGGATGATGACTGGTGGTGTTAGCAACAGTCCTCTTGACGGTGATCAGGGGATTAGTGTTCTTCAGCAGAAGAACGACGCGCTGCAATGATGGGAGCAGCATAATAAACAGATGGATCTCCAATTCCGGCGCTTCGAGCTTGCCGATGAAATTGTAGATTGTCTGGATAATCTAATAAAGATTTATGCACGCAGGAGGCAAGTCGACAATAGAAAGCCAAGGGTGGAGATGGCTCATGGTGACCCTATTGAAAAACCTGTATCTGTTTGCAGAAATCCTGTCGACAATAGAAAGCCAGGGGTGGAAATAGCTCGTGGTGGCCCTATTGAAAGACCTGAACATGTTCGTAGAAATCCTATCTATGATAAAGGTTTTGAAGAGAATCGTCAACGACAACCTTTTCGCACAAGATGCACTATTAACGGTAAAATCTTTCCCATGACTATTGATAATGGTTGTTGTAAAAATATTGTGAGTCGAAAAATAGTTGAATTATTAAATCTGACTGTTAAGAAACATCCTTGGGAAATCAATGGAAGGTGCAAGATTTTATTTTCTGTAGGGATGTATAGCTGTGAAACTTATTGCAATATTGTAGACATGGAGCACTCTAAAATAATTTTAGGGAAACCTTGGCAGTTTGATGAGGGTGCACAATATTCATATGATGATAATGTCTACAAAATTAGGAAGGAAGGAAAAGGTTATAAATTGATTCCTTTACCAAGAAAGACCCAACCTAAAACTTTTAAGGTAGATGGACAAAATTTTTTACTAAAGAAGAAAAGGAGACTGAGGTAACTGAAAAGGATAAAGAGATAGAGGTCACTCAGAGGAAAGATGAATCTGTGACAATTGATAAAGTTGCCAAGGATGAGGAGAGTGTTGAATCCAAGACACCTGATCAGTATGTTACCGTGGAGGAGGAGCAAAAAGAGTTGGTTGTGGAGAAGAAATCTGAATTTCCTCAATTACATTTGGAGGAATTCATGGACTTTTCTGTGTTTATGGGAGTTAATAATACTAATAAGTTCTTTGCAGCAGTAGATAAGCACGAGGCTGAAATGCAAGTGGATGAGCACTCAGGGTTGGTGCAATAGTTTCTACAAGAATTCAGGGGTTTAAGACCTGATGACATTTTTGATGACTTGCCATTGATTCATGGTATTTGTCATTTTATTGATTTTATTCCTGAAGTGAGTTTGTCTAACTTTTCTCACTTTCGAATAAATCTGAAAGAGCATGAGATCTTGATGGGAAAGGTCAAACAGAAGCTTGAAGCAACAACATTTAGTGTGGCGGTCGTTCAAACTCAGGGACGAGTTTGATTCAAGTGGAGGAGAATGACGCGGGGGACAAGAAGAAATTAATTGGGCTTTTTAGCTGGCTGAATTGGTTGGATTTTATAATTACATTTTGGACTCTATTTTATTTTTGGGCTTTAGTATTTTATTTTATTTAGTACTTTAATTAGTTTTGACAGGGTATTTAATGTTTAGAAAACCCTAATTTATGTAGAATCAATTATTTTCTCAAGTTTATCTCAGTTTATTTTCCTGGTATGGAATTTTTATCAACTTTCATCCAAGTGGATTCTTGGTGAGTTTGATTTCACGCTACACGCTGCGTCAATAACCTTCTATTAAATTTTGATACTCCTTATGAAATTGAGACTTTTATAACCTTCATATAAAATTGGAAACAAAGACAAAAGGCAAAATAAAATAGGACGTTGGAAACACAAAGCCAAATTGACTTTCTTATAATTTAATATACGTATCATATAATCTAATAATTAATAATGGAATAAGTTATGATTAAAAAAATAATGGAATAATTAAAATATTATTTAGTAATGGCAATTTAGAAATATGTTTAAAAAAAAGAATACAATTGGAAATATATTTTAAAAATAAGGGTACAATCGGAAAACATAAAATTTCCCCTTATTCGTATTTTTATATATAGTATAGATTATTCATAAAGTTATGTCTATTTGAAAAGACATGTGTTGATCATAGAGTTATGTCTATATGAAAAGACATGTATGTTGATCAAGTATATAAGGAGGCTTTCACATAAACATTTAAAGAGACCGAACCAATAATTCTACTTCTCTCTGAGTGTTCTCAAGTGGCTTTGTTGCATCCGACTTGTCTAAAATAATTAGGTAATATTGTAGTTTCAATATTTTCTTAATTTAGAAATTTTCTCACACTTTATACTTCATCTTCTCAAGTAATTTCATGCCAATACCCCTCGTATATGCTTTTCGAATACCCCGATTTCCTCATCATGATCATGATGATTTCTCTTCCTCCTCTTCTTCATCCGCATTGCCCCCTCCATAAACAGACTATCTCGTCTCACTTGTTCACCACAATTATTATAATCCTGAAACCCAAAAACAGGTTATTGATTAGATTTTTTTTTTGTAGCGCAAGGCTTTGCTTGCTAACATATAGCCTTTAAATATTAAAGGCTAATCAAAAACCTGTTTCTGGTATAAAAAGTCAAACCTAATCCTTTTAGGACCAAAACTTCCATTGCCCAACATTCATAAACCATTTGCATAAGCACATTACTAAAGCACCAAAATTTTTCACCTTCAACTCAAAGATATATTATAGTATAAACAATAGGAATTTTTTGATCTGTATTCTAAATTTCGCAATAGCCCACAATTCCTATGAAGCTCTATAGACCAAATTAATTAATTAACAATACGCCATCAAAATTTCATAAATTTTATAAATCAAAATCAAGAGAGAATTAGCTAGGGTTTGCAAAGCAAAAAAAATGTCGCTGAAATCCGACGAGGAGTTAATTACGACTGCCCCCCGCGGGCTTTGTTTGTGGAGAGTTTACCAAGCGATGCGTGGGAGAAGTGGTGCAAGGATGGTGTCATTTGCTTCGGTTTGAGAGCAACGAAGAGAATGTATTGAGGATCTACTTGGGCAATCCAAGGGATCAATCCGTGTACCACGTTATTGATTTCGAGATTGGTCGAGAGGAATCACCTGGATTCATCCTCATTGGTTCCACAATCTACGTCCTGCCCAGCTGCCCTGACTCTGCCTCTTGTGATGGTCCCGTTGACTACTGCGATGTCCAGTACTGCGATCTCCAGCTGCCGCCGGCTGGAGCTAATTATGAATGGAAGGTTGGGCCTAAGCTCAATTCTCACAAGCATTGGCCTCTTCTTTTTTCTCTTACCGGCAACTTGTACGTGCTTTCTGCACCTTGTCCCCACTCAAATTGTGCAAATTTTGAGTTCCTCAAACCTGACACTGATAAATGGCAAGTGCTTCATTGTCCCGAATTTTTGTCATGCGAGCACGACATCTATGGCTCTCTTGTCTTTGAAGATGGTAGTAAGAATAACAGCAAGTTCCTTTTTCATTCCCACGATCTAACTAAAGGATCATCAGGTATGCATAGTTTCTTCATATTTGATGCTCAACTCAATAAATGGTCTAGACTGCTTAAACCCCCTGGTTCCAAATTTGATGAACCCTATTGCTATCTCGATATCTCTAATATTTTCGGTGTTGATGACCTTGGGTTGCTTCTCGGCCCCCAAAGAAGCCCCTCTAGTTCCTCTTTTGTTCTTTCTTCTTTAAGTCAAACTTTTGAACGATGTTTACTTCATCCAATGGGTCTGGATTTGAAAGCTTTGCTAGGGTTTAGGCCTAAATCCATTGAGCGTTGGCATCTCCTCCCTTTCGGGACCTCAGGCTTCTGTTTTATTGCCTTATGCTCTCCTCATGAGGAGGAAAACGAAACGACTCTATTTCTGTACGAATCGGCACTTTTGATTGCCTTCCACAATCTGACGTTTCTAATTACCCCATGACCAAGAGGCTCAAGAAGACTAATGATGATGTTTCAAAGTATTATCTCCGGCCTTGTAGTTGTCGACAATCTGATCCTAAGCTCAAGACTATCAATGTTTCAGAGGGTGGATATCTACATCCTCGCGGCTGTTGCAGTATATCGGGTTTTGATGAATTAATTGTTGATTTATGGTTGCTATATAAAACTGCTAATTTACTATATATTGTGGTGTTTGCTTAACTTGATCTTGAATATTAGTTCGTTACATATGCATGGTTCTATTTGTGGTGGTGGTGTTACTATTACATTCATAGTTTGTCCTTTGGCACCTTGAATGCTTCCTTGCATATAAATCATAATGCAAAATTGAATATTTAGATGATTGGCATAGGCACACTAATCATTTCTGAAAGTGGCCGAGTTGGCATCAAAATTAACATTCAATTTAGAACTATAAATTACCTCAACCATATGCATGTCATCATGTTTAAAATGGTGGTGCAAATGCTCATAAGCCCTTAACCCCTATCCGACCGCTGCCAGTGCCAGAAGTTCACCACCTTGGTGGTGGGCGGACCAGCGGAGGCCTTCACAAATGCATCTGGTAAAAAAGGGGAAGGGAAAGTACTGAGGGTAAGTACAATTTTGATTTCAAAAGGTTAAAAGGGAAGCTGAAGGTAACCTTAATTTAGATAAGTCTTTTTCCCTCCAATTTGTCCCTCCAACTTGACACTTCTAATAATTAAGGAAATAAATTAAATCAAGGTTTAGCCCTTGATAATTAAGATAAGAAATTGAATCCAGGTTTAGCCCCTAGTTATAAATATGGAGAGTTTGAGGATAAATCCCTTGATTTTCCGATGACACGTCAGGAGAGACAAATTGGAGGGACAAGTTGGAGGGCCATATAGCAATACTCCCTTAATTTATACACTCTAGAAGTTAAGAGTTTTACTATTGAGGGCTAATGATCTTCATTGTTTCCTCATCTTCATCTATTTTATCATTCTTCATACACTCAGAAGCCCTCAAAACAGGCATATGACCCAATATCTTGATTACACTCTCAAAGCCAACTTACTTTATCATTCAATTCATATCTCGATTACAGGCATATGGCCAAACTTCCTCACAAAAAACAAACTCATTCGATGCTATCTATATCTTTGGTTTATGACCATTCATGACATCTTCATTTATTTATTGTAGAGAATGTATTTGGGTCTTTTAGCCTTCATAGATTGGTTCCTTCCACGAGATGAAATGGTTAGTGTGAATCAGTTTGAGGAGTCAAAAACGGGATTATAATTAGTTGATTGATTCCATATTATTTAGGCAATAATATATGATAATTTTTTCCTAAACATAATTCAATTATAATCTTCAATTTTTGAAGATTATTTTTCCCTTTTATATATACGATTTAATGCCAATAAATGTTGATTGATTCTCTTAAATTTTTTTTTAAAAAAAATACAAGGAAAAAGGAAATCTCTATATTTTGGGCCGAACAGAATACAGATGGATAGATTTTTAGAATTTGCTTCACTTTAGCAAAGTGTGATGGGATTTGAGAAAAAGGAAACAAAAAAAAATCTAATATATAGGCTCCACACATAATGGGCTAAAGTTTTCGTTTGATCCATAGCCCATTGTGAAATTCTGATTCTAGCCTTAAAAAGCCCATCACAAGATTACCAGTAGTTAACGGTAACGTTTGTTCTGTTGCAGATTCAAACAAAATAGAACCAACGTTGACCCTTCATTTCTGGCCAACAAAAAAAATGTCGACCCTTCATTGTTCAAACTATTATTGTATGTTGAGTAAAAAATTCTTTACAATCATATTGTAAAATATTAACATCTTTTACAATAATCCTTTAAAAACCCTTGTAAGAATTCTAACAGATAAAGAACTTTTATCGTGGCTCTAACGTTGTAATGCCAGATTCATCTAGCGAAGACGATTCTTGCTTGCCTAATGCAGCAGATTCATGACCTGCAGTAGGCAGATAATTTCTTTCCAGGAAAAATCCAGGCTGTTTGGCTCTGGCAATTTGCTCTCACCACACAACATCAGAAGCACCAATCCCATGTTTGGTCTGTCTTCCGGACGTTGTTGGTATCAAAGATAATCCTATAGCTATGTCAGCTCCTCAATCGCAGCCCATTAGAGTAAATCACTCTCCATCCACAGTCAACACATGTGATGCTAAAATCACTCACCAGCAGACCAAAACGTGATCTTAAAGATCATGAGTATATTATGTATAGACTGCTATAGTTTAGGACTTTAATAGCCTTCCATATTTGTTATCAATTCCTGTATTTAAACAGTTGTAACCATACCAGATAAAATATAGAAAATACAATTCTTCTATCTTATTAATTTCTATATGGTATCGAGCCTCTTTTGCTTAAACAAGCTCTAGATCCGACCATGGCCAATGAAAGCACCTCTACTGCTATTGACGTTGTCAATTCTTCCTCCCAAACCACTGTCAATTCCAATTCAATTGTTTCAATCAATGTTTCTGCTCAATTACCATTGAAACTCACCCCTCAAAATTACCCCTCATGGAGGGCTCAATTCCATGCTCTTCTCTTAGGCTATGATTTATTGGGATTCATTGATGGTTCCAGACCATGTCCTTCAATGACAATTACCGAAAGCAACAAAGAAGTCACTAACCCAGCATATCCTCTGTGGAAAAGGCAAGACAAGCTTCTCCTACATGCCATCATAACCTCCACTTCAGAGCATGTAATGCCACTTATTGCTAGTGCTTCCACTTCACTTGAAGCGTGGAACAAACTTAACAAATTATACGCAAATCGTTCCAGATCACGTGTGATGGCTCTTAAGGAAAATCTCACTAGTGCAAAGCGAGATGGCAGATCTGTAGGCGAATACTTGGAATTCATGAAGTGTACAGTCGATGAGCTTGCTTTAGTGGGTGTCCCAGTTGATGAAGATGATCTTGTTCTTTACACACTAAAAGGCATTGGACCAGAATATAAGGAGATTGCAGCTGCTATACGGGCACGAGAATCTCCCATTACATTCGAAGAGTTACATGATAAACTATCTGAATATGAGAGACTTCTCTCCAAGTTTGAAACTACTGAAAGCCCTGCTATGACAGCAAATTTCACCAAAAGATCTACAAGTTCTTATCCACCTAGAGGGCATTATTCGCGATTCCGAGGGCCACAATCAAATCGTTTTTATCATGGTCAAAACAACAGGAAGTACACCAATCAGTTTCATCAACAAAATCAGCCAAGCAAAATTGTTTGCCAAATTTGTGACAAACCTGGACATGTTGCCAAGCAATGCAATCGGGCGAGACAACTTTTGGGGCTATCTCCTACGGCTAACTTCACCACCACATCTAAACCAGAAAATCAAAGTTGGTTCATGGACTCTTGTGCCTCCAACCATGTGACAGCCAATCTAAAGAATTTGTCCTTACAGTCTGCCTATGATGGTTCAGATGAAATTATCATTGGTGATGGATCAGGTTTGCAAATATCACACGTTGGTTCCACTCATCTTAAATCTGAAAATAGTTCCTACTCACTAAAAGATGTTTTATGTGTCCCTTCCATTCAAAAGAATTTAATTTCAGTCTCTCAATTTTGTAAAACTAATGACGTCTCTGTTGAATTTTTTCCTACATCTTTTTGTGTCAAGGATCTAGCAATGAAGGCAATCTTAACCCAAGGCCAGAATGAGAATGACGTTTATGTGATGCCTTCTTCTGTGCGTGTCCAACCTTCTCAGCCGCAGGCAATGATTGGTGTTAAGGCATCTCAAAGTATTTGGCATCAACGTTTGGGGCATCCATCTTCTAGTGTACTTCAACATATAGTCAAATCCAACTCTCTACCGTGTATACCCAAAGAAGTGTTGCTCGCAGCTCTACAGAGGCCGAATATCGTGCTGTTGCAGCTACCGTATCTGAGCTTTCTTGGGTTCAATCCTTGCTCTCTGAGTTGGGCATCTCATCACCGTCCACACCAACAGTCCACTGTGATAATATAGGTGCTACCTATGTTTGTGCAAATCCAGTATTTCACTCTAAAATAAAACACATAGCTATAGATTATCATTTTGTTCGTGACAGAGTTGCCAAAGGACAAGTTGTGGTTTCTCATGTTTCCTCTCAAGATCAGTTGGCAGATTTGTTAACCAAGCCCCTACCTGGTCCTCGGTTTTCCACTCTTCGGTCCAAGATAGGTGTTCTTGATGGCACACCTATCTTGCGGGGGCGTATCAGAGATAATCCTATAGCTATGTCAGCTCCTCAATCGCAGCCCATTAGAGTAAACCACTCTCCATCCACAGTCAACACATGTGATGCTAAAATCACTCACCTGCAGACCAAAACGTGATCTTAAAGATCATGAGTATATTATGTATAGACTGCAATAGTTTAGGACTTTAATAGCCTTCCATATTTGTTATCAATTCCTGTATTTAAACAGTTGTAACCATACCAGATAAAATATAGAAAATACAATTCTTCTATCTTATTAATTCATATGGTTGGACACATAACAGAGCTACATTTAAGCATCTTAACACTTGAGTTATGTTGTAAGAGTACCCTAATGTGTTGTCAACTAATTCCAATGGCCTATCTTCCACCCACAATTTCCATGCCTGAAAAAATTTTGGAACTGAAGATTAGATTACATATTTCTCTCAAAATGTAAAATTTAATCATAGTATATATGTCTTGAATTCTTACATGTCCAAGGAGATTGTGGTCGTGGTGTGGATCAGAAAATCTCCTGTTTCGCTTCCCGGTTACTATGTCCAAAACCAACACTCCAAAGCTAAAGACATCGGATTTCAGTAAGAAACACCCATCAAAGGCATATTCCGGCGACATATATCCACTGCAAAAAGTAATGTTGAATTGAGAAATCTTAGAAAACATGGAATAATTCACCAATTACCAACAAGAATCATGGAATTAAGACATACTATGTTCCAATAACTCTTTTAGTCTTGGCCTCAGTTTGGTCTCTGCCAAACATTTTAGCCAACCCAAAGTCTGAAATCTTGGGATTCATGCCATTATCTAGTAAAATGTTATACTTGTTTTGAGATCCCTATGGATAATCCTCAATCTAGAATCATGGTGAAGATAAACGAGTCCTCGAGCAATTCCATCAATAATTTGTATGCGCCTATGCCAGTCAAGTGTTTTACTTCTTGTTTTATCTGCAATTTTGATTACAATTATTAGCTCCATTGAATAATCAAATTCAAAAGTTCAAAAAGAATGAGTTCAAAGTTCAAACCAAATATGAAGTAATCCAAACTTCTATTGGGCATGTATTCATATATCAACATTTTTTCATCTCCCTTAATGCAATAACCTAGAAGCTTCACAAGATTAAGATGCTGAAGTTTTGCTATCAGTGCAACTTCATTTTTGAACTCTTCAAGGCCTTGTCCTGAATTCTTTGAAAGTCTCTTCACTGCAATTTCTTGCCCATCTACCAACATACCCTTACAATCATAACAATATACAAAAAATTAAGAAGCATTTGGAACAAATAAGTTATATATCAGATTGCTTGACTACCTTATAGACAGGACCAAAGCCACCTCGGCCAAGCAGCTTGTTTTCTGAGAAGTTATCTGTTGCATTAGCTATGATAGGGAAATCGATCATCGGCAACTCCATCTCCTCCTCTTCATCTGATCATTAGAATAACTAGTTTAAAATGGATTTCCTCCTTCAACTTATAATAATTAAGAATTTTGTAGTTAATTTTGCTTACCTTTCTTCCTAAGCTTTTTCTTCCTTATGTGCAACACAAATACCAGTGTAATCAAGCCTGTAGCTACTACAATGGACAAGGCTATGAATCCTGCCAATCGGACATAGAGAGGTCTTGTCCCTCCTCGGTAAATTCTGTCATGTCAATGAGATCATTGAACCAAATCAAGCAACCTGTTCCTTTAAAACATCTAAATGTGCATATACAGTGCAAGAGCAATTTCTCAGACATAATTCCTCACATTCCTGGAGGCTCATGCTCTTATTAGTCCAAGAATTCGATGTATCAGGTAATTTCAACCCGGTATGCTTAAAGAATCCATCTCTACCATCACAAGCCAAGGGTGTCCTCCTAGTACATCCACCAGACCAATCTATGGAACTGGAATCACTTGAACTCATCGCACTTGGCAAAACCCTTCTAGGCATGTACAAGGAGGTGATTTATTGGTTTCGCAGGTAGCATATGCCCCACAAAAGCTATAGATTGCACATTGATCTGTCTGAGCGGTCGAAAAAACCTCCCAATCATTTTTTCTGTCATTCCAAATCATACGCTGTATATTACCTAGAGGATTCAATGCATACCTTGAAACAAATGAACTGTTCTTGTGCTCATATTTGTAATAAACTTCATTGCTATTCAAAACAAAGGCATATGAATAAATAGGATTTTGTTCAGGACCAGGCTTCCCTGAAAAATAAAGACCATTCCATGAACCTGCTCTAAACAATGTTTCTGATCCCTTCTTAAGAATCAATTGTGGATATCCTTTAGGATCAATCCTTAGAGAATATTGGCCTGGAGAAGTATCTTCTGTACTTTTCCAGGATGATATGTACCTCTCAAAACCTGTGATGAAGCTTTTTCCCAAGCTTCATTCCTGCTAAAAAGTTATCACAAGGATAATCAAAACTTTCCCAGAAAATTTTCTCTAATTTATTATCATCATTTCTTTCTTTGACTACAAGGTTTTCCGACTCCAGGAGCTCTGCCACTGGACTCTGTGCAGTTTCTGATGCATTTGAAGACCAAACAAGGCTATTGCCGCTATTCAGAAGAGTACGAATTCCTCGACTGGTTACACTTAGAACTCCTGATTTATCGGAAACCGGATTTACCCTGTTGGCCACCCAAACAACGGTGCCGGTAGATACTTTCTTGTACCATATTCCGACATATCTGTTGCTTGAAATTCCAGGACTGAAAAATCCCAGTTCAAAGCTTCCACCAGCTGATACAAGAGTTTCCCCATCTTTTATCGACTGTCCTGGAACTATAGAATCTTTGGCTGAAGTTACTATAACTGAAAAGAAGATCACAAAAAAATACAAGACAAGTTCCATTTCCAGCCTACCATAAGATTTCTAAGCATAGGCAATGTCAATTTAGGCACTACAAAAGTTAAGGCAGCCAAAAAACAGGGGCACCCTCATTGTGTTTGATGGACCCTTTTTTAGCTGATGTCCTAACTTCATAAACTTTGACTAAAGTAAATTATTGAACAAAAGAGAGAAGTGTGTGCAGCAATAATAGTACAAGACAATACAAAAATGTTTTTAGCTTGAAAGATATTGTGGAAAATTCAGAATTGTGAGAATTCCCAATTGGCTATTGGCTAAATTTGTCAATGGGTTGAGTTGACTTTCGTAATTTCAGCATAAATGTGTCACAATTTTGTGGAAATGTACACATTTTCAATCTTCGTTCGTTTAGTGAGATGGGCCAAAAATGGCTGCTGCACATTATTTTTTCTACTAGTATATAATAATTTATTCTGCCCAGATTGACCATTTATTTTTAATTATCACTTCTGATTAAATAATTGGAAAGTAAACTATAAACTCATTTATAAGCTTATGGTAAAAATGATTTTAGTTGAAACTTTTGAAAACGCTTCGCAGCAAATGGTCAAAGTCAACTAAATTCTTCTGTTGAAAAGTCATTAACAGTTCAGTTAGGGGTGTCCAACGGTCCGAGTCGGGTTTTTCGGATCGATTCCAATGCAGAACCGAGGGAACCGAGGCAATAATATTGGGATCGAAGACTGACTTGAGATAGCTTGGGACCGACTAGGTCGGTTCTGTCGGGTTCTCGGGCTAGTCGGTCTTAATCGGTTCTGCTGAGTTATGCACTATAAAAAACAGCAATTGTAATTTGTAAAGATTCATCAGACATTCATCAATCATCAAATATGAACCTCAATCTGTATCATTTAGACATTTACAAAAAGAAGCAGCCAAGTGGAATTTTTCCTCTATACAATTCGAGTTAGCCATTTGTTGATTTCTTAAATGAAATCTCAAACTACTACTAAGCTAAATTCTATTTCTAATCTAAGCGTATGGCCTTTCTATCAGCTGCACAAAATACTTACACAAAAAACTTGGCCTGCAATCTCAAAAATTACATGCAGGCAACATCATCTCTACTATCGAAAGTAGTAGCAAAAAGAATGACTAATGAGTGTTCAATGTTCTATCTATTTCTATACATAGATTGAACACAATATATAAGAACCTAACCAAAAGTGACCAAGGAAATAGGGAGAGAAACTTTAGGGCAGCAACTTCAAACTTCAAAGTTCACAACTTCACAGCATCCAACCTACAATACAAGTCAAGTTTGAAGTTATAGCCAGCAAAAACAGAAACTAAAAAACTGAAAACAAAAACTCAATTACTCAAAAACAGAAAATACAAATAGAAAGTTGAAAAACAGATACTCCCTCCCATTCAAAATAAGTGCAACACTAGGAATATTACACAAACCAAGACAATGATTAATTGGTTTTAAATTTAGTAAAAATCACTTAAAATGGCATTCTTACCCTTCAAAAGATTTTATAAACAATTCGATAAAATTCTTCTCTCCCTTCCCAACTTTCCAAGATGATTAAAGATTCAACTACCTAACCAACACAACTAGGGATATATATATGGAAAAAAAAATTACAAATTACATTGGTTTTATAAATGTTGCACTTAATATGAATGACTGCAAATCTTGAAATGTTGCACTTATTTTGAATGGGAGGGAGTATCATTTTTCCTTGAAAAACAGTAAGTACATACAAAATTCCCTTGAAAAATGAATAAATGATATATAATTATATATAGCAAGCAAAAACAGGAAATTCAAAACATCCTGCATTTCGCTTTATTATAATTACAGCCAGCAAAAACAATTCAACCAAAAACAACCAGTACCCACCAAAAAACAGGAACTTCAAACAGGAACATTGAGTGTGTGTGTATATATATATATATATATATATATATATATATTTCAGAACATTAAGTAAAAAACAGGAACTTCAAACAAAATCAGCAGGCAGCAAATCAATTCTCTCCAATTTCAGAATCAAGTATATATATATATTTACCTCAAGCTAAGCTAAGAAAGAAACAATGCTAGCAAGTTTCAAGGTACATCAATGATGGGATCCAACAATGACATCTTGGATGAATCTAAGCAAGTGAAGAACATTAATGTTAGTAACTTAGTATTTTAAAGGATATAAGTATAAACAAACTATTCTTTGTAAATATGAATAAAATATTACCTATGCCAATTTCATCAAAGCATTTGTCATCTTCATCCTCTGCCTCGCTTTGATCTTGTTGAGCTCCACGTTGCCAATCTTGACCGCAAATCAAAGCTTGCACAACGGTTGCGTTCAAGGAACTCCTTTTGTCGTCGAGAATCCTACCACTTGTGCTGAAGGCAGATTCAGATGCCACAGTGGAGAAGGGAATCGCCAAGCAATCTCTAGCCAGTGAAGAAAGGACGGGGAATCTATGCCTATTAACCTTCCACCAACCCAATACATTCATTTCTTCCCTTTCAATGTCCTCCTTCAAATATTTGTCCAATTCGGTGAGATTCTCTTCCTTCCCACTCTCCATTTTAAACACCCTAAACTCATTCATAACATCATCATCATCATCATCAAGCCCCATTCCACCACCAGCAACATTAGATGAAGTAGTAGCCTCATTCACAACTTGATTTTGAGGAGTACTACCCGGCTGCAAAACCTTTCTATACCCCTCAAAAAGCTCAACAAGTGCTTCTTTGATTTTGGCAACCATGGCCGTGACTTGTGCAGGTTCACCAGGGTACATGATCAGTTGTCAGCAATCATAAAAATAATCCCACAAAACCTAACTAAGTAGATAGGGCAAGTAGGGGTCGAATCCCACAGAGAAGGGTGAAGAACTTTATTCCCAAGAATAAATCTTTTCCAAAAATTAGTTTTAAAACAGAAAGCAGGGGATTAAAATTATCAATTAAAAAGAAAGCAATTAAATTAAAAACAAAGCAAAGTAAATTAAATCTAAATCTATGGAAATTTATAAAGAAAACAATAATTAAAAGGCATACTTCTTCTCCAATGGTAGAAATCAATCAAATTAACTATGGATCCTTGATTTAAAAGATGAATTTAATATTTTATTCTCGATGATCCTTGGTCTAGGAAACCCTAACATGTATATTAGATAATATTACCTTGGTCCAACTTATATTATCCCTTTTATTCTTAACAACCAATTGCCTTGGTCCAGCTTCTCAGTTGATAAAAACAAAGCATTAAGAACAATTTTCACACATGCATAACAAGTATAACCAAACTTATTCTTTCAAATAAGGTTAATTAATCCCTTGGGAGGAATTGGTCCTTCACCCCCAATTGTTACCACACAATCAAACTTGAATTGGTCCTTCTAAGTTTGATTTAACAATAGATCTATCAAATCATATCAATAGCTGCAATTCTAAATCCACAATCATCAAGATCATAAAATTAAAACAGGGAATTAATAACTATCAACCAAGAACAAACATCAAATTATAAGCACACAAATCTCACCATAATCAATTGATTAATTCACCAAAGGATAAGAAGTATTAAGGGTTTAGCTACTCATGGATTTGGGAAAATCCATAAGAGACTTAAGAAAACTTGCAAAACTTGAAGAAGCAAAATTTCCTTCTTGAAATCTCCTAGGGTTGCCGCCCCCCTCTACGCAAAGAGAGGGTGCGGCACCCTTAGCCTAAAACTAGAGAAGAAAAACTAGAATATTTTCTAAGAAAAAGATGATAGAGAATTGTGTATATGTGTGATTTGTGTTACAGGAGGTGGCTATTTATAGTGGAAAAATAACCTAAAGACTCCTATTAGACTTAGGAAAAGAGGCTAGGACGTTCTAGGGGCTGACTTAGTCTCCAAGTTGGATTAGATGTCATCCTAGAGTAGAATCCAAGTCAAAATAGGATTCTGGAATTTTCTGGATTTCTGCAGAAACTTCACTGACAGATTTGGGCTTGAAATCGGCAGAATTGGGCTTTGGACTTCAAAGGAAAGTTGTAGATCTCGGAATTAGCTTTCCAACGGCTACTCATGGGACATCTGAGCAGAAAGTTATGGCCTTTCTACCGAGACTGCGCTGAAACCGGGATTAAATCGCAAATCTGCGGGAAATTACGGGATTTGGATATTCCCTTGGATATTAAGCCCACAAATTGGGATTTTAACTCCAATTGTAGGTTTATATGGGCTGAGTATAATCCCATATAAAATATCCAAAATTCCTTAACTTCCGGGCTTGTTTTCATTTCTTTGCAATTAAGCTCCAAATCTTCAATTCTTGCTTCTTGAAATAATTCTTCAATGGTCTTCAATTCTTCAAATAATCTTCAAATATGAACTTCAAATCTCCAAATCTTCACTCCAAGTTGCTAAGTCCATATTTGTGTAAAAAGTCATCAAAATAGCTCCAAAAAGAGTGAAAACAACAAGTTTCCACTTTTCTTCTCTTCAAGACCTAAAAACACAAATACTTGCAAAATAGGGTTAAAACCCACATAAAAATAGCAAAAAACATAGGAAAATGATCATAAAAATAGGGTCTATTTTGGCTCGATCGGTACATCTTTTTCACACAAAACTCCACAAAGTTAAACTTCTTCGTTGGGTCCATGATAGCAGAAATGTAGACAAGTATATTGATCTTGTCATAGCTACCCCAATATTTGTCAAACTTTGCCCTCATTCTCTTTGCCATGCCACTTACATCATCACTTGGATACTTCTCCAATTCCTTCAAGTTACTCATGATAGAGCATATGTCTTGCAACATAGTGTTGGAAGTGGCATAGGATGTACCTAGTGTCAAAAGAGAAGAAATTCATTAGTAAGATGCAAAATATTGTTAAAATGTCTTAAAGATAAAAAATTAATTGTCACAAGAGACTTACCCGAAACTTTGTTAGTGAGGTTGTAGAACCTCTTGAAGACCTTGCACAACTTCTTAGCTTTATCCCAATCATCAACACTAGGCACTCCACCATTGTTGCCTTCTAGGTCATCTCTGAACTTGCTATCTTCATAATCATATTGTTGAAATACCTTCTCAAACACGATAGCACGCTCCAACATTAAGTAGGTGGAATTCCACCTAGTGAACACATCACCTCGCAATCCAATCTTCGGATTAATGCCTTCTTTCTTAGCCAAGGCCATGAACTTTGCAAGCCTAGCATTGGAGTTCCTAATGTACATAACGGACTCCCCAATTCTGCCAATTGAACCCTCCATTTCCTTAAACCCATCTGTGACAATAAAATTTATAATGTGGGCTACACACCTCATAGTAGGTATTTCCCACCCAACAAACCATTCCGTGATTGCACTTGCTTCCTCATCAAATATGCAATCGCTTTGTCATTTTGTTGTGCATTGTCCACCGTAATAGTGAATATCCTTTCCAATCCCCAATCCTTCAAACAATTCTCCAAATCCCGACCCATATCTTCACCCTTGTGACTAGTAATAGGATAAAAATTAATTATTTTCTTCCTCAAAACCCACCCATTATCCACATAGTGGGCTGTCACACACATGTAGCTATTTCTTTGAACACTAGACCATGTGTCGGTGGTGAAACAAACCCTACTAGTACAAGAAGCAAAAACCTGTTTAAGCTTAACTTTCTCCTCCTCAAACCTCTTCACAGAATGCTTACCCACAATCTGTCTCGAAGGCATAACAAACCGAGGACAAGCAGCAGCTAGTACTTTCTTAAACCCCTTTGAGCCCACAAATTTAAATGGGACCTCTTCGGTAATTACCATATCTACAATGGTATCCCGAATAGCCTCTTGACTGAACTTCCAAGTTCCAATAGCCCCTGATCCATCTTCCCCAGCCTTAAAGGTCAATTCAGTTTGATTAAAGTCCACATTAGCTCCTTTAGGCATCTTTTTGCACTTAGGTAAATGCTTCCTCATTGTACTAGTCCCATTACTAACAGAGTCACATGCATAATCCTTCCCACAATAGTTACATCTAGACCGTTCCGCATTTTTAACAGTATCAAAATACTTAGTGAAATGGTCCCATACCTGTGACCATTGTTTTGGTTTTTTTGCAGCTGGAGGAACCTTTGATTTCCCTTTTTCCGCTTCTTCGATGAAGCTTCAGTGTGAGGAGGATCAAGGGATGGGGCAGCAGCAATGTCACTGTCAGTGGAGGAAGACTTCTCACTTCCTACAAAACAGCAAAAGATTGACTTCATTACAAATTTATCAAAACAGATTAGAAATTGAAACTTATGATCAAAACAGAAGAGAAATTCAGAATTATTTCAACTTACATTAGTATAAGAAGTTAGGAACTTACATTAGTATAGGCCTGTAATGTACATACAGTATACTATACAGTATACATATAGATTAAATATTTCTATATTAAATTCAAATTCCAGTACAGTATAGGGTAGGGACTAGGGACTAACTAGCTAGGCAAAACAGGGGTTCAGTTTGATGGGATCCTCAAAACCAATTTTGATTTTAAGTTCATTCAAGTTCTATCTTCATTCAGAAATGACAACATGTAAACAAGTTAGCGATCGATCAAGGAGGCTGCTGCTAAAATACCAAGTAGCCATATTATACATTAAGAAGCAAAATTAAGAGCAACTTCCTCTCTAATTAAAGACTGTTGAAAAATGGCATCTAAGGCAGACAGAAGTTGCAACTTCCTCTCTAATTATATGAACAATTATGAAAGAGGAGTGCACCCAACAGATGAACAAATTATGAAAATTTAAAAAAAAAATCATGATGAACAAATTTTCAGAATGTTGAAACTGAAAACAACTTTCAAATTCAAACGGTCAATTATCCATGACAAGTCAAAAGCAACATCTCAAACCATTTCAAAACTAATAAAATCAACCAATTTATCAAGAACATGACCAAAAACACATAATCCTCTACATCAGTCGACCTAAGTAACTCAACTACTTCAAGTCTTCAACTACAAAAGCCATTAAGCTACCCAAATCCCAAAACCCAAATGATTGCAGAACATTCACACATTCAGTCAGTCATTGACATAATGTCTTCACATTTCACAGAGCATTCACAATTGACAATTCACATCACCAGTATTCACATTTCACATTACCATTTTTCAATTCAATCCCAAAGGCAAAATTTAAAAGAAGAAAAAGAAGAAGAAGAAAGAAAGCTGAAAAACAGAACAGAAGAACAACTGAAGAAGAAGGTTTAGTGGTTTACCTTCATTTACAGGCTTGTCAGCGTCAGGTTTCACCATGTCGGCATGGGCGCCGGGGTTCAACATTTTCGGGGTTCGTATAACTCAGAAGAGAGAAATTTTGGAATTTTGGAGAGTTGTTGCAAAGGAAAGGATTGGGGATTGCCGGATTGGGAATTTTCAAATTAGGATTAGGGTTGGGTTAATTTAAAGAACAAAGAGCAAAAAGGAAGAAGCCACCGTGAGTCCCGACCTCTGACTGTCTGTTGGGAGGCTCGCCGACGTCAAACGGCGGTGAAAACTGGAGAGAGTTAGCGTCGCAACGTCCGGGTCCGAGGGGTACTGAACCCTACCGCTGAACGACTTAAAAGATCTAAGTGAGTCGCCACTAATCTTTTTTACCCTAGGTGTGATTAGCCACCTATCAGATTATTAAGCCTAATGTTAACCTAAGCTTGGCGCAGGTAACACTAAACCTAATAAACGGTCTTCTAACCAGAGTCTTAAAGGTTCAGGAGTCGGGTACGCGTGGGGAAGGATTAGCACCCCCACGACGCCCGTCAAAAGACGGCACTGACTAGTCTAGACTTAATTGTGGGTTTCTATTATTGGTTGTCTCTATTCTTAAGTTTTTCATGCCATATTAAAAGAGTTTTATTGACCTTTGATTAACTTATTATCTTACTATCGATTACCCTTTTATTTCTTGATGACTAATTACCATTTTTTACTCTTTGTACTGATTACCATATTTGACTCGTTTTTACTGATTACCCCTTTTCTTACTGTTTTTACTGAATACCACTTTTTACTCTTTTTACTTAATTACCATTTTTTTACTCTCCTTTTTTACTTAATACCTTTTTTACCCCTTTTTACTGAATACCACTTTTTACACACCATTTCTTACTCTTTATTACTAATTACTCTCTTTTACTCTTTTTTTACTGATCACCATTTTTTTACTCCTTTCTTACTCTTTTTACTGATTACTCTTTTCTTACTCTTTTTTACTGATTACCACTTTTTACTCTTCTTCTTTTTCTCTTTTACTGACTACCATTTTACTCTTTGAATTTAATTACTGACTATCGTTTTACTCTTTATTGATTATTTTTTACTTTTTTATTGATTACTATTTTACTCTTACTGATTACCATTACTTTTTGAACTTGATTACTGATTACCCTTTTACTTTTATTGATTACCATTTTACTCTTTACTAATTACCATTTTACCCTTTACAGATACATTTTTACTTTTTACTGATTACCTTTTTACTTTTTTACTGATTACTATTACTCTTTACTGATTATCACTTTACTCTTTACTGATTACCATTGTACCCATTACTGACTATCTTTTTACTTTACTGATTACCATTACTTCTTACTAGTTACTATTACTTTTTACTAATTACCATATTGCTCTTTACTAATTACCATTTTACCTTTTACTGATTATCATTATTTTTTACTGATTACTATTTTACTATTTGAATTTAATTACTCGGATTACCACTTTACTCTTTACTGATTGCTTTTTCTTATTGAACTTAATCACTGATTGCCCTTTTTACTTTTTGGAACTTAATCACTCTGATCACCTTTTTTACTTTTCTGACTGACCCCATTTTCTTTCTTTTCATTTTTTTAGATTTTCCCTTAATAATTCTTAATTTATTGATACAATAGACACTTAAATGCGTGGATGCACATGATGCATGAAATTCCCTTTGAATTTAATTACCCATTAATTATACGAGGAACACCTTCGGCCGCCTCCCAATAAATGGTAAACGACCTCTGGAAATTTCCAAGTCTCCGGGAGAAGTCGAGCAAACTCAGACACGCATGAATGAGCCGCCATCCTTTCCCTTCACGGGAATCATTTTAATTTTAGTCTCATGATCATGACAACAACAACATAGATAGAAAATTTAAATATGAAGTGCATATGTGATTATTCCTAAATTCCAAATTTTAATTTACTTCATTAAGGGAAAGTGTCTATATTTAAATAAAGCCCAAGTCTCCACTTCATCAAAATCCATACATAATATGCCAGACCCAAGTTATTCAAAGATACAAAACCCAAAGTGCAAACAAACGAACTAGGCCCAAACTATAACATAACTAAAACCCCAGATTTGTAAAGAACCCAACAGGAGGTAAAAACATGGCCCATGCCTAATATAATATAAAAGCCCAACAAAATAACAAACATGACTCGGACCCCTATAATTGCTAAAGGCCCAATGGAAATCGCAAATTAAAAGCTCAAATGAGAATCAACCCCATGGCCCATATATAACTTAAGACCTAAATCAAAATCCTAACTACCCGGTTACATACATCAAACCACAAGTACTATACCCTTAAAAAAATGCTAATTGATTTATTTAATTAAATTACCACTCAACGAAGCTATTTTTTAATTAATCAACCTAACATGGATCTAATACGTTAATACTTGGCTAAATTAAAAGAAATTTTCTAAATTAAACTATAGGCTCTAATCTCTCCGATCTTATTACCAACATTAATTTAGACTTAACCTAACCACTCAAATATTCAAAGTTTGTCACTAAAAAAATCAACAAGATCTCAATACTCATTATCAGTTCACTATCAATCAAACTTATTGAGTCAAAGGATTAATATCTCTAGTATCAACACTCCAAAGATTATATTTTTACTATCAATTTTATCAAGTTCCAATCTTTCAATCCTAAAGGTTACATTTTTCATTGTTAGCCCCTCCAAAGTTCCAATTTTGTTAACATCTTAACCTTTTATGACTAAAGATTTGAACTTTTAACCTTTATTTGTCAAGACTCAAACTAAAGATGCCACCTTTATCATCAAGATTACATTTTTATTAATTATTCATGTTCAAATCTACTGTAGTGGACCCAAAATAAATGAACATCACAAGTTGTCCAAGATTCAAGAAGTAAACAGATCAGGCCTCTATACTAATATGCTAATAGTAAAAACAAAACAACAAGGCAAAGCCCACATGTTCATAATATATAAACAGGGAAATAAACCTAAGATTTATGCTTGCAATTAAACAAGTAAGGACCCGAACCTTATCTCTTTTCCTCTTCTTAAGTTCTTCTTCTTCCTTGCTAACACCCTAACCCTAACAGATGGCGCTGCAACTCTCTCACCACCGGTAACCTCCCTTTTTCCCTCTCTAAACTAGACCCCAAAAAAAAGATAGCTTTTTGTATGAAGAAAACAAGAACAAGGAGGAGAACAGAGAGCTCAGAGCTTCACGGTCTAAATAAGATCTTCAGCAGGTAAGTCTCTAATGGCCCTTTTTAGTAATCTCCTCTATATTTTTTAATGAAACACCAAAATTTTTTTTAGAGCAAGAAACTCCAAACATAAACCCCAAAAACCCTCCTCCCTCCGTAATTTCGTGGCACCTTCCTACTCTAACCTTCAATTCTTTCTTTTTACCGTTTTCTCCTTGCAGGATGCCAAGCTGGACCAATCCTAGGCTTAATTTTATGTGGGACTCAATTGCAATCCGACAACTGGAATTGAGTAAATTCTCCTTACCCCTTCTCTTTCTGATTTGGTTTCACTTGTTAGGCTGGCAACCGTATTGCGTGTGTAGTATTTGCATGCTTTGTTTTGTCTGTTTACCTTTTGGGTGTTCACATGAGCCTCCATGGCGTATGAAGGTGCCAGCTAGATCGAGAGGATGCCATTCAGGCCATCCCGAGTCTGCCACATCACTCATGGAACCTGGCGCTGACTTCTTGACTGATGAGGTGGCTAACACAGCCACTTTGAACTCTTCCTGATTCCAATTAAGGGCTGCCACATTGGTAAGGACTCTTGCCTTGACTCTTTGCAATTTGAAGTAACAATGCTCTCTTCCTTTTTACTCACTGCCTTAGCGTATCCTTTTTGCTTCAATTGAATCCTGCTCAAAGGGATTTGTAATTGGTCTTTCCCTACATTGCACATGCTCTGCTTCTATGCCTTTGTTACCTTCAATTTGGATTGCTTTGACTTCTTATCTTGCTGACTTAATCAACTCATGAATACACCAAGATACTGCTGCAATAATCTTAAAGTGCAATCTAGTGTTATTCTAAACCATATGTAAATGCTTGGATGAATGTAGGCTAGAAAATATGTGATGAAGTGCATGTGAATGCCCTCTTTCCTTGCTTCTTTCTGGGATGGTGCTGCGTTTTTACTACCACAATGAATTGATGGCCATTTTGCTCATGAATTATTACCTAAACTGTTTGCTATCTAAACTAAGCATGTATGTTGAAATGCCCGTGCATATGCTGGAATGTCTAAGCCTAATTCCCTACATCCTTCTTGCGTTCATTTCTCTCATTTATTGCTCGGTTATATTGCAAACTGAAGATGTAAAAAAATGCTCAAGTCCCTCTGCCATTTACAAAATAAACACTTGTCTTGATTTTGAGATTTTCCTGTTGTTGAGGTTCTTTTTGCAGCTGCCTTCAAAAAATCATAACTCTTTCATTTGAACTCCAATTGTTGTGTTCCTGCAGGCTGGAGAAAGCTTAGAGAGCGCTCTTCGACCTTTGTGAAGACTATTTTGGCAATTGGGGTCGTTTTAGGGACCGATTTTCCAATCTCCCCGGACTGCAATATTCTGTCCAGGATTTCTGCGATTTTGGAGGGCTGTATTGCGGGGTCCATATCTCCTCCATCCCAAATCCGAATCCTGTCGTTCTTGTGCTCAAACTGAAGCCCCAAGAGTCCTCTACGACTTTCGTTCACGAAGTTTTTCGGTTCGAGCTCTCGAAGGTAATCCAATTTGCACTTTTCCGAGACTGCGCTATTGAGAACTTGCTTGGGCTGTTTGCTTTGTCTCTAACTTGCATTTTTGCTTTGCTTTTTTTAGGAAAACTTGTGTAATCCACTTTGGATGGTGCAACAACAATATTTGGAGAAGAAAAAGAGCACCAATTTGCAAATCAAATGCCTTGTATTTATTTCCAATGTAGCAAAAGCATAAGCAAAATGTTGAAATGTAAATAATATGTATGAAACTAAGTATGTAATGCAAAGTGTTATGCTACATTTCTTCAAATTCAAATTCTAATATGCCCTTTAACTATGATACTAATCTAAATGGACTAAACTAAATGAACTAAAGTTAATATGCAAAGTAAGAACATGCTTTACTAACTAAAATGCAATCTCATCTCTTTGTGCTTTTTCTTCCAACCAATGTCAATACCAAAATTATGTGAATCCTACTTATGGAATGCCTTACTAATTGCTAAATTGATAATTAATTATTCAAAACACTAAATTGAACTTAAGCCACATGATTAAAATGCAAAAATGCTAATTAAATTACTAAATGAAGTTAAAACACGAAATAAGTAAAAATGCCAAAGGTGCATATTAAGATTTTTTGGGTTTTTCAGATGCAATCTAGATGAATTAGCTAATCTAAATTAAAAGTGAACTTAAAATGACCAAAGTACCCCCTAAATGCAAAAATGACCAAAATGCCCCTGAACATGAAAATGACCAAAATGCCCCTATGTGACCCTAATAGCTAATTAAGAAATTGATTGAAGGATATAGGATGAAAACTGGTGTCTACAGTTAGGTGGGAGAAAATTTCAGAGAAAGAGAGAGGAAGAGGGAGGCCGTCGAGGGTGGGAGAGAGAGAAAATGAAATTGAATTAGGATTAGGTTTAGTTTAGGCTAATTTTTTTTAAGGGTTTATATATTTTCTGTATAAAATATTTTTAAAAACATATAATATAATATAAATATTATATATATATATATCATACTTACATATATTTGAATGTACAAGGGTATTCGTTGCTCGACACGTGTCCCTGGCTGTTAGTCACCTGCCTGTCATTTTATCCTTAGCCAGTCCTTTGCAAAATCTGATTTTTGGTATTCCGAAATTAAATTTCCTTTCAACTCTTATTTAATGCATTTAATTTGAAATTAATTCTTTTGGTCTACATTATCCTCTCGGTGGTTTTCCATCCAAAATACGACCTCTCCTCTCCCTAAAATCAAACCAAAAAACTTTTGAGACAATCTATTGGATCGCCTCCACTCTTTCTCTTCCCTGCGTTTCCCATATATACACTGCTTCACTGTTTTCTCCCTCATAGCAACAGAAGATTGAGATAGGGAGGAACGAAACGTTGCTCACCAAAAATCAAACCCCGCCCTTTCCCCAATTCCGCTCCCATCAAAGTGTTGCTGCAACCATGGCGTCGGTTTGAAGGAGGGTGACTGAGAACTTCCGTTGTTACTCCTCAAGGCATGGGTAAAACTTTATTTTTTTCCTTAAACTTCGATTTGCTTTTTTTTTAAAACAAATTAAGGCTGTAAACAATTCGAAATATCCACAATCGCAATATGTTTGAATCCTGGGTGCGATGAATGTATTAGAAATTATGGTTGAATCTTGGGTCAGCTATTGTTGTTCCACTCCTCTTTTCCTTTCCTCTTAATTTCTTTTTTGATTGTGTTTCTTCTTTGGTAGCATGACTGCGGATTGGGTTCACCTATTTTTGCTTTTTTTTTCTTATTCCTCTTGAAACTTTATTTAGGGAGACGAATTGGTTAGGTAAAAGCTTTAGGGATTGATGATATATAGGGATTAATTCTAACAAACATTTGATAGCTGGCATGGTTAGATTAATGTGTAGGGAGCATCATTTGATGGCAAGAGACTCTAGCAACAAATTTTCATACTAATAACAACTATGATTTTTCATTTTGGGGGTATATATTTGGCAATATTCAATTATCTTTTGTTTTTGATTCATGATATTCAAAAACTTGGTGGCCACCATATTGTTCGCTGTGTCATCAAAGATTATTATGCTAAGGTATAATGTGTTTCTCATCTTTCTGATCTATTGATTTAAAATTTTAGCTGCTAATGATTTCCAAATTATCCTTTCTAATCTAATTTCCTTTGTGTTTATGTTGCTGC
>AWWV01006478.1:0-54781 GCA_001974805.1 Corchorus capsularis
CTCCTCCAGCCTTGCAACCTCGTTGTTTTACAGCCACTCATGTCTCATTCCTCGACTGGCATAAACGCTTAGGACATCCGTCCAAAGCCATAGTTAATAAAATCATCTATGATTTTTCCTTTTCTTCTACTTCAGCTAATTTTACCTCTTGTACTTCATGCCAATGTGCAAAGAGTCACAAGCAAACTTTTGATATCTCTAGTTTACAAAGTAATAAACCACTTGAATTGATTTATTCCGATGTTTGGGGTCCTGCTGAACTTTCAATTGATGGTTTTTCTTACTATGCTATCTTTGTTGATCACTATACAAAATATGTTTGGCTTTTTCCTATGAAACGCAAGTCTGATCTTTATGCATTATTTTCCAAATTCAAAGCTGTTGTTGAGAAGTACTTTAATCAATCTATTGTCACTTTATATTCCGATGGGGGAGGGGAGTATGAAAAACTCAAATCTTTCCTTCAAACTCATGGAATTTCTCACTTACAAACCCCTCCTCATACACCGGAACATAATGGTATTGCTGAGCGCCGACATAGACATGTTGTTGAAACTGGTCTATCTTTACTTTACAAAGCTTCTCTACCCACCAAATTTTTAGTCATATGCTTTTACCACAGCAGCCTATCTCATCAATCGAATGCCAACTCCAATTTTAAATCATAAGTCTCCATTCCAAGTGCTCTTTGCTAAGGATCCAAATTATACAAAGTTAAGAGTTTTTGGCTGCTTATGCTTCCCTTGGTTACGCCCTTATGCCAATGGTAAATTAGAACCTCGATCCAAGCCTTGTCTTTTTGTTGGTTATTCAAGCAATCAGGCTGCTTATCTTTGCTTAGATATTGAGTCCAATAAGGTTTATACTTCTCGCCATGTAGTCTTTGATGAGCAACATTTTCCCTATAAGGATAAAACACTAACATCTAGTTCGGATTTTACATCCTCTTTCAATTCGTTTTTGTGTTATCCTAATCTTGTTGTTCTGCAGCCCTCATCTATTTCTTCATCGGCTCCATCATCATCAAGCTCTTTGCCTGCAGCATCTTGCGGTCTTGTGCCTTCACATGAGGTATTGCAATCTTCTCTCCCTTCCTCATCCACTACTCATGAATTATCTAACCCTATTTCTCAGTCTTTGCCAACCATAGATGATTCTCAACCCATCACTGAACCGCCCAGCAGAATTCATCCCATAAGAACTCGTTCTCAAAACCAAATATACAAACCTAAGATAATCAACATGGCAACCAAGCATCCTGTTCAACCTATTCTTGAACCATCTTGTGTTACACAAGCCTTAAAAGTTAGTGAATGGAGGTCAGCCATGTCTGATGAGTTCAATGCCTTGATTAAATATGGTACCTGGCATTTAGTTCCTCCATCTGCAAATCAGAATCTCATTGGCTGCAAGTGGGTGTTTCGTGTCAAGAGGAATCTGGATGGTAGTGTGTCTCGATATAAAGCTCGGCTTGTTGCCAAAGGCTTTAATCAGCGACTTGGAGTGGACTTTACAGAGACTTTTAGTCCTGTTGTCAAGCCAACCACTATTCGGCTTGTTCTTACTACTGCGCTGCAAAACAGTTGGTCTCTGCTTCAATTAGATGTGAACAATGCTTTTCTCCATGGTCAATTACAGGACGATGTTTATATGAAACAACCCCCTGGCTTTATTGATCAAACTCATCCGACCTATGTTTGCAAGCTTGATAAGGCTCTCTACGGTTTGAAGCAAGCTCCTAGGGCTTGGTACAACACTCTCAAGTCCTTTCTGTTACGGTATGGATTTTCTCAATCAAAATCTGATTCATCGCTTTTCATCTTCCGAAACAAAGGTGTGATCCTCTACTTTTTAGTCTATGTGGATGACATAGTTTTGACAGGCAATGATAGTGTTTCAGTCAGTCAATTTGTTGATAAGCTTTCTACTGAGTTCTCCTTGAAAGAACATGCTCCTCTACACTATTTCCTTGGTGTTGAAACTATCTCAACAGATGATGGAATGTTTCTGTCTCAGCGCAAATACATAATTGATCTACTCACAAAGGATAACATGCTTGACTCGAAACCTGTTGCCACTCCAATGAGCTCATCTAGCTCCCTAACACTCACTACTGGCAAGCAATTGGAAGATGGTAAATCATATCGGAGTTTGGTTGGAGGTCTTCAATATCTTGCTTTGACACGTCCTGATCTATCCTTTTCTGTCAATCGGCTAGCTCAATTCATGCACAAACCAACCGATGTTCATTGGCAAGCTTTAAAACGAGTTCTGCGCTACATCAAAGGCACCCTTAATTATGGCTTAATGCTTCGCCACTCTACCTCTGCCTCCAATTCGATAATGACTTATACTGATGCAGATTGGGCAGGTGACAAAGGTGATAGAAAATCCACTTCTGCCTATATCATTTATTTTGCTGGAAATTTGATGTCTTGGAAGTGTTCCAAGCAAAAGACTGTTGCAAGATCTTCAACAGAGGCCGAATACCGCGCCATTGCTTCTGCTGCTGCTGAACTTACTTGGGTTGAAAATCTTTTAACCGAGTTACATGTCACAATTCTCAAAGCCCCTACCATCCTTTGCGACAATGTTGGAGCAACATATGTCTCTACTAATCCTGCCCTTCACTCACGAATGAAGCATGTTTCCATTGACTTCGACTTTGTCCGAGACAAAGTCACGAATGGCCAACTTCATGTTCATCCTCTATCTACACAAGATCAGCTAGCAGATCTACTTACCAAACCATTACCTCGCCTACGATTCTCTCTACTAGTATCCAAGATTGGTGTTTTCAATAGCGACTCCATCTTGAGGGGGTATGTAAGAGATAATACAATTATCTCTTGAAGAAGTCAAACTGCAAAATCAAATGAAGATTTGAAGAGTTCAAACCTGCAGAATATCCTCTGGGATTTAATTCTTTTCAAATTTCAAAATTGTAAAGTAGTTGTAACCTACTCAAATACTCTAGTTATACTCTGTATAAATGTAAACCAATCATTCATTCAATACAAGACATTAACACCTCACTCATTTGCAACTCTTATACTTGCTTGGTCTTGGCATGTCCTTAAGTTGACTCCTATTCAAAGCCTTTGGATTCCTGGCTTTGTTTCTGATTGCATTGCTTGTTGACTTTTGCCCTTTTCCCTGTTGCATTAGATCATGTCTAGGATATGAGCAATCCATTTTTTAGTCATTCCCCATTTTGCACGAATCCTATGTATTTCCCTGTGATTTTATTTGGATATATTTCATGTGTGATTGGTCATTAATGCCTTTTGCATTTTGTCATGTGCTCTCTGCCCTTGGACCTTGTATGATGAATGTATGATGAGATGCTTTTCCTATATGCAGCATTTTAAGCCTCCCTTAAATGCATATGAAAATTAAGCATGCTCCTTAAAATGTACATATGAACTGCAAGTACTATGGCTGCTATGACATGCTCTATTCTACCATGTATTAACACTGCAAAGACTATACTGGTGGATTTGAATGATGAATTGGATGCTTGTGTTAGGAAGATGATGACCTTTATTTGCTAGAAAATGCTTGTTAGTGCTATGGGAGAATTGCTCTATATGCAAGGTGGTATATCTGCTTGTGTGCTTTGGATGTATGGTGTTTCTTGTTACTGGAATGCCATGTATAGGCTGCTATGTGCTCAAAATGTGTGCTGGTAATGTGACTATTAATTGTGTGAATGTGAGTGGATGGTGTGCTACGAAATGGTTATGCGAATGCCCTGAGAATTTGATGCGAATTATCTAACTATTGTGAAAAATCTTGCTATTTATGAATACTCGACTGTTTTGCTATTTTTCGGTTTTAGTAAATGAAATGCAAAAATGCCAATATAAACTAAGATGAATGCATTATGTTTAACTCCTACTATGCTTCTTTGTCATTCTATTCTCCTGCTGTTTGAATGTTGCTACTTGTGCCTTGTCATTTGCAAAACAATGTTTGTCTTAAGATTGGGATTTGTCTGCTGTTGGAGTCACTTTTGCAGCTGACTTCAAAAAATCATAACTCCTTCAATTCAACTCCAATTGCTATGTTCTTGCAGGCTGGAGAAAGCTTGGAGAGTGCTCTTCGACCTTTATGCAGACCATTTTGGCAATTGGGGTCGTTTTAGGGGCCAATTTTCCAATCTCCCCGGACTGCAATTTTCTGTCCAGAATTTCCGCGATTTTGGAGGGCTGTATTGCGGAGTCCATATCTCTCTCATCCCAAATCCAAATCATGTCGTTCTTGTGCTCAAATCGAAGCCCCAAGAGTCCTCCACAACTTTCATTCACAAAGTTTTTCCATTGGAGCTCTCCAAGGTAATCAAATTCGCACATTTCCGGGACTGCGCTGTTGGCAATTTGCTTAGTTTGTCTTACTTTGCTTTTAACATGCATTTTCTTGTTTTGTTTTCAGGAAAAGTCTATGGAGGCTACTTTGGATGATTTAATAACAATGTAAGAAGGGATAACATCTTGAGCCAATATTGCAAATTAAATGCTTTGTATTTCCACTTTTCAATGTAGCAAAGACTTTTAACGCATTGCCCTTTTATTTATGCTAAAGTTAAGCTTAGAATGATGTACTTAAAAAAATGTAACATGTATGAAACTAAAGAAAGAATGTGATGCAATTGTCTTAATGCCTTGACCATAAGCCTCGACTATAATACTAATTGAAGATGCAATTTCCATAAAATGCCTTAATCCTTACGTGCAAAAAAAATGAAAATTACCAGATGCTATTCCAATATCTATTATGCAATCATGACAAAAATGTATTTATTTATTTTTTTTGAACTCGTGTGTACAAATGCAGCATGCCAAAGAAATGCAAGACCAAATTAAATATGGGAAAAGGAAAATATGGACTAATCTATTAAAATGCTAAAAACGAATAGTAATGACCAAAATGCCCCTTAGCGATCCTAATGTAAATTAAGCAACAATTTATTATGACTTAAAGGATATGGTTCGAAAACGGGTGTCTACAGGTTTCCACTGCAGCAAAATGGTGAAAGATTAGCATTCCAGTTAGTATATAACTTAAAAGGTAAATATGACAAAAAATTACCTTTTCCTAGTTCTAGTTTTCTTGGCAGGAGATGCTCCTGGTTCATGTTCGCTATCCCTTTGCCATTGTGAGACAGGCCTGGAGTTGCCAATTTAGCGGCTGAAGTCCCTTTTTCTGGGGTCACTGTTGTAGGAGCTTGAGAGGCCTTTTATCACTTCAAGATTGGACATTTTAATTGAAGAGCATTCCTTGAAAAAACGAGTTTGAAAACACAACTTTGGAAAACCATTTTATCAAAACCTTTTTGAAAACCATGACTCTTTTTGAAAAACCGTTTTATCAAAACCTTTTAAAAACCATGACTCTTTTTGAAAACCATCGTTGCTTTTTCTCTTTTCTTTCTCTTTTCTTTTATTATTATTCTCTTCTTTCTTTCTTTTTTTCCTTCTATTTTTTCTGGGAAACTGTGACAGCAACTTGCGCCACCCTTTATCGAAATGACCCTCCTAATGATACATCGAAGTGAATTGATTTGAACTCTTTGAGTTGTGCATCGCTTCTTCTGATCAACAGATAAGTTTGAGACATTGAAGATTAACCTGGATGATTTAAAGGACATTTGAGAAAATTGAAGTTCGGTCACTTTGTCCTCAAGGCGCTATGATGATATTAATAATGTGACCGATTGCCCCTTTATTAGAGAGAAAAAAAACAAGACTTTGATGTTGGGTTCCAAGAGAATAATTTTAATCGGGATTGGAAGGAATTTGGAATTTGTGAGTAGTGTTGACGCCAATCAAATTGTCTCCTTAAAACTTTTGAAAATATGGATTCAATCACCTTGAAATCATTGCTTTGACTAAAACTGATTTGGAAACATCTTTTGATTAAAACTCATCATTCTTTTGCCCACACCTCGAAACAATTGCTTTGATTGAAACTGATTTTGAAACCTGTTTTGATTAAAACCCATCATTCCTTTGCTCACAGTCTAGATAAAAGTTACCAATCCGTCCACAACCATGCTTGGGTCAGTTTTAGTGGTAAATACCAATCCACTTCAAAACCTTATTAATTGAACATATGATCACTTATCCGAAAGAAACCTCTCTTTTTTATCCCTTTATTATTATTATTATTATTATTATTATTATTATTATTATTATTATTAGTTAATGCAAATATTCACAAAATAGTTCTTGTATGTTTTGAGGTAAATGAAAAAAGTAAGGAAAATGCCCCTGTTTGGCACCCATTTACAATATTGCAGATCTTCCAAAGTAAAATAACTTGTTGTGAGCCCTGTCAGTAGCATCAGCATCTGTGAAGTTGAAAATGCTTTGAGAAATGCAATGAATGATGTGACAATGTTCTGAACCATGAAGTGCGTCTATTTTATTACAACAGCTGTGAAATGAAACAAAAGCCCATGCAACTATCCTAATGTTCTTGGGCAGAAACACCAGGGATCCTAGTCTATTACTTCTCTGTTGCCCCATATATTCAGATATCCAACCCTGCTGACTATGCTCCAAATCATTAGAAATTCAACAACCCCGCCCTGATCAACGCTTGCACTCTCTTCTTCAAACTGGTACAATTCTTCGTGGAATGACCTTGAACATTCATGTGATACTCACATTGCACATTGAGATCATACCACATGGGATAAGGAGGTTGCATGGGTTCCACGTGTACCGGTTCCACAAGACCCTGCTGGATGAGCTAATGAAGCAGTTCTGTATACATCATGGGAATTTGGGCAACTTGAATTTCTCTTGATGAGACATGTACCCCTTTTGTTGGTTCTTTGGAATGGTTGGTTCTGAGCCAAGTGAAAATGTTGGCATTCTCTTTGATACTGGGGGATACTCATGAGATTGAAGGCTTGGTTGAGGAACCGACTGGTATGGGTAGAGAGCATGGTCCACATATGAGTTTGTTGGTGGAAGTGGTGGATAAGGATAGTAAGGAGGGTATGGGTAACATGGGTCATACGACCACGAGTGATCAAATTGTTGTCCTTCAGAGCTAAGTAATGGTGTTTCTATGCCACTATGTATTCCTGTTTGATCCTTTTTTGGTCCTGGCCTTTTCCCGCTTCTAACTTTTCTTGTCCTGAAATTAGCTCTACTGAGGTATGAGGTATCAGTTGGCGGTCTAGGCACGAATGGGGTTTGAACCACAAGCAGAGAATTTGACTGGTTGGGATTGATTTGGTTGGGTTCAACACTTCCTGATTGTCCCATACTGATACCATCTATGTTCATTGTCGTATCCTGCACTTCTGACACTGGATGATCTTCTTGTGCGATTTTTCCCTTCCGTTTTGCTAACTAATGCTTCATCCTGCTCATCTGCCTTTGCAATTCCTCATTCTCCTTCTTCATTTGCTGGTACTCAGTTAACTGTTCTCCTTCCATTGCTTTTGTTAAATCTTTCAAAACTGTTCAAATTTGAGAACTATCAGAACTTTTTCCTTTGATGGATAAACACCACTTTCTCATTCGAAATGAAGCTAAAGCTATCCATGAGATGTATGAGTGAATGCCATGGCATGATGAATGGATGGACAAATGAATGCATGAGGTAAAGATGAGTGTATGATGTCTTGAAACATGGAATTCATACAGACAAATGAAGGATTAAGCTAAACTCAGCGAACTTCCTCTCTCCATTGATATTAACCGTCATTACATTGTACCATTACACTCATTTTTTTAACTATATACAAGAGTGATTACAAAATGACTAAATTTTAAACAACCCTTCTAGATATCTTCAGTATCAGCATGTGGAATTCAATCCTCTCAAGATGAGATCACTGAGTATCTCCTGAGGCTTCCCGGAACCTGGATGATGAAGCTTGATTGAAATCGGGATTACCATCAGCCTTAAAAGTTAATTCCCCCTCTTTGATCAACCTTTGCACTTGCTCCTTCAGCCTTGGGCAATTTTCAGTAGAGTGACCTTGAGTTCCTGAGTGATAAGCACATAAGCGTTGGCATTGTACCATGTTGGCTGTGGGTACCTCATTGGGTTGGCGCAAGGTAGGAATGCAACCAGACCTTGTTGCAAAAGCTGAGGGAATAGCTCAGTATAAGTGCAAGGGATTGGTATCAGATCCGTAAGCTCAACAGGTTCCCTTTTTGGACTTGGAGGTTGAGACCTTGGCTGGAATTTTGGTTGAGATTTTGGCCTACGAGTGGGTGGTCGGAATGGAGTGTTCGGCCGAAAATTTGGCTGATGATAAGGTTGAGGCTGATTGAAATTTGATGAGTTCTTCCCTTGACCGGAGTTTGGTGGGTGATAAGTTGGAGGGTAGAAAGGTGGGTCATTCAACTGGACAAAGTTGTTCTGAGACTGCATTGCACCAGAGGATTCCACTTTTGTCATGCAAGACTTGAGCTCTTCCACTTGCTTGGTCAACTCATCCATTCCCTTTTGCGATCTTGCCTAAGACTTCTATCTTATCTGAGCTGGTGGCAACTTCTGCAGCATATTCTGGCTTCCCATTACCAAATTGAGTCTGTTGTGCCTCGTCCCTAGCCATCATCTTATAGGCTTCCTCCACATCCCTGGACATGATCAATGATTTTAAAACATGTTTCTTCAACCGTTCCACCTCTTCTGCCATGATTTCCTGCTTGCATCTTAGCTCAATGATATCAACTTGCATCGTCCTCCATTCACACTCCAACCGCTGCATTCGTGCTTCCAATGAGTCTCCCATACTTCCTCGATACCTCGGACTCCTAACTAAACTCTCTTGCAGAATAAGCCGGAGTAAGTAATCTTTACAAGTAATCTAGATGTACAATCTATGATAGCAAATAATGAATGCATGAGCATATGTACCAATGCATGACATGAGGTCTTGGCGATGATAAGAAAGCACTTAGAAGTATGATGGTGACATGGCAATGGTGGCAAATGCATGATGTGCATGATCGACTATGTGTAATGTGACTATCATAGGGTATGAATGCATGAGAATGCATGCTGCTAAAAAGAAGGGAATAAAGAAAACAAAGAAAGAAGTTAATAACCATAAGGAAATTAAACAAGAATAGTAAATAACTGAAAATTAAAGAAAAACTATGCCCCTTCTTTTATTAATCAAAACTTTTTCCTTGAAAACTTTCGACTTGTAAGTCCCTTTGGGGCAGGTCAGTCCGCCTATTATGAGCAATGCAATTACCCACTCTACAATCCAGTTTTTGAAAAAAAGACGATAGCAAAGGTAAAAAAGTGTTCCTTCTATGTACTAAGGTTTATCTTCATTGGATTGGCTCTACCTAGACTGGATATCTCTCAAGGCAACTACATGCTGGGTGAGGCTACTCCCTGGATCTAGAGGTTCCCAGTCCGCCCTTACTGTCGCCCACTCTAGGCTAGTAAGTTCCGAACTGAGTGGAAGTATTTGGCAAAACCCGCACGGAGACGATTGTCACACGAAGGTTAGCTACTTTACTTCCTCCTAAAGGGATAGAGCTCCGGTATAAGCTCATCCAGAATGAGAATGCAAGTTACTTAGTGCACGTGTGAAAGAACATACAAACCTTTTTCAACAATTCCTAACCCAAATTACTATACTACCCCCAAGAAGAGAAACAATGCATGATAAGTTAGGCAGAACATATACAGGAATATGAAAGCATGTAAGCATAAAAAGCATAAAGATAGGCAAGAACAAACAATGATAAACAGGCATGAATGAACAAGAAAATGCAAGCAAACAACCAAATTTAGAAACCCTAATCAACTCTAAACTAGCATTCAGTTTGACTCTAACCCGTCCCCAGCGGAGTCGCCAAGCTGTCGCAACGTCCGGGTCCGGTGCGGTCCGAACCCTACCGTTTAACGACTTTAAGGGGGGGAAACTACTACTGAATTCCTATAGGAGTCGCCACTAATCTTTTTTAACCTAGGTGTGATTAGCCACCTATCAGATTATTAAGCATGATGTTATCCTAAGCTTGGCGAAGGTAACACTATGCCTAATAAACGGTCTTCTAACCAGAGTCTTAAAGGTTCGGGAGTCGGGTACGCATGGGGAAGGATTAGCACCCCCACGACGCCCGTCAAAAGACGGCACTGACTAGTTTAGACTTAATTGTGGGTTTCTATTATTGGTTGTCTCTATTCTTAAGTTTTTCATGCCATATTAAAAGAGTTTTATTGACCTTTGATTAAATTAACTTATTATCTTACTATCGATTACCCTTTTATTTCTTGATTACTAATTACCATTTTTTTTACTCTTTGTAGTGATTACCATATTTTACTCTTTTTTTACTGATTACTTCTTTTCTTTCTATTTTTACTAAATACTGCTTTTTACTCTTTTGACTTAACTACCATTTTTTTTTACTCTTTTTTTTTATTTAATATCATTTTTACTCTTTTTTACCATTTTTATCCCTTTTTACTGAATACCACTTTTTACCTTTTTTACTGATCACCATTTCTTACTCTTTATTACTAATTACTCTCTTTTACCTTTTTTTATCTTACTTGCCACTCTTTCACTTGTACCCTTAATTACTATTTCTTTAATTTCCAATTTTGTTAATTTACCTTTACTCTTAGTTGTTGACTTTTTAATTACTCCTCTTACCTCTTACTAGTTTGCAAACTATTCTTCCAATCAACTCTCTTACTTTGAATCTCAATTACCACTTTAATTATCAATCTCTTCTTAATTTACTTATTAGTCCCTTTTACTTCCTTTCTTAATTACTAATTACTAATTTTACTCCCTTTTTTGATCATCAATTTACTAATTAACCACTCAACTCTTAATTACTGATCACTTTAACTCTTTATTATCAATTTATTGATTACTATTTTTACCTAGACTCTTTAATTACTGATTAATCTCTTACCTTGACTCTTAATTATCAATTTACTGATTGCTTATCTTTTTACTTAATTACTAATTTACTGATTACTATTATCTGGACTCTTAATTATCAATTTACTAATTCCTATCTTTTTACCTGATTACTGTACTGATTACTATTACCTTGACTCTGATTAATCTCTTTTTACTTAATTACTGATTTACTGATTACTATTACCTTGACTCTGATTAATCTCTTTTCACTTAATTACTGATTTACTGATTACTATTACCTTGACTCTGATTAATCTCTTTTCACTTAATTACTGATTTACTGATTACTATTACCTTGACTCTGATTAATCTCTTTTCACTTAATTACTGATTTACTGATTACAATTACCTTGACTCTGATTAATCTCTTTTCACTTAATTACTGATTTACTGATTACTATTACCTTGACTCTGATTAATCTCTTTTCACTTAATTACTGATTTACTGATTACCATTACTTTGACTCCGATTAATCTCTTTTTACTTAATTACTAATTTACTAATTACCCTTTACCTTGACTCTGATTAATCTCTTTTTACTTAATTACTGATTTACTGATTACCTTTTTACTTTTCTGACTGATCCTATTTTCTTTCTTTTCATTTTTTGGATTTTTCCTTAATAATTCTTAATTTATTGATACACTAGATTCTTGAATACATGAACGCACATGATGCATGGAATTCCTTTTGAACTTAATTACCCATTGATTATACGAGGAACATCTTCGGCCGCCTCCCAATAAATGGTAAACGACCTCCGGAAATTTCCAAGCCTCCGGGAGAAGTCGAGCAAACTCAGACACGCATGAATGAGCCGCCCTCCTTTCCCTTCACGAGAGTCATTTTAATTTAGTCTTATGATCATAGCAATAACAATATAATCATGAAACTTAAATATGGATGCACATGCAACTATTCCTAAATTTTAAGCCTTAATTTTATTCAAACTTAGGCTGGATTAAGATAGCTAGACTTCTAAGCCCAAATATTGTCCAAGTACAAGGCTCAAATATAAATCCAAACATGTCAACATAACTCAATTACTCATGGAATGGCCTTCACATAAACAAGTATGAAGGCCCAAAAGGTAACAAAACAAAGACCAAATAAATAAGCGCATTGATTAAATCCATCACAAAAGTTGACTAAACCCATCTAAACTATTTGAAGACCCATCAACAAATTCAAAGCCCAAGTACAAAGTTAAAAAGGGTTAAACTTGATTAACATATACTTGAGTCTTAAATTTAAGTTAATCTCATCTTAATTTAATCTAGCTTTGTAAATCATTTATCTAATACCTTCAAAACATTTATTCTTCAAAAAGCTAATCAATTTATTTACTAATTGCCTAAAAGTTCAAACCTTTATTCAAAGGTGACATTTTTACTTAAGTTACTTAAAGCTTTAATCTTTTATTTACCAATTTGCTTGAAATCTCAATTTATACTCCAAGGCGTCATCTTTATTCACTAATCACGTGTAAAAATCCAATCTTTCCCTCAAAAAGAAAAATCTTTTAGCCAAATATCCCAATTACATCACCTTTTATTCATAAAAACCTAAGTTTTAACTAAAAATTTGATTTTTATTATAAAATCATTTTGCAGAGGGTCAAATTGAATCAACCCTATAACCAGAGGGACTCAAACAGATCGAATCAACACATACAGGGATTTATTTAAACGCTCCCACAATATTTAAGCCTTCAGCGAAATAATCCACAACTTCATGAACTCAATTGATTGAAAAACAGGGACTAAATTGAAGGAAGCTAAAAGTTCACCTTTTTAAGGGTTTAAGCCGTACTCTCCTTCTCCTTTGCTCAGCCGCCTTAACCCTTGCCCCTCTCTGTCACAGACTTTTTCTCCTTCCTCCAATCGAACCAAAAGCAGCCCCTTTTTTTTTAAAAGCTAGAAACTAAAGCCCAGACCGACCCTTGCACACTTCAAAGAAACAATTTTAAACCCTATACCAGAAAATCGACAAGCTTTCGGGAAGAAAAGTTCAGGAAAATAAGAAAACTTCAAACTCCCTTCATAGCTCAAAGTGAAATCTCAAGCTAGGTGAGTTCCTTTTTTTTGAAGTTTTTTCTTTTTCCGTCCAAAGAAGATGAGCTCCAGGAAAAAACCCAAAACCCTAGTTGTTTTTGCCCCAAAACCCTAGCTGTTTTTTCTCTCCTTTTTTGAAAAAAACCTCCTCCGCCTCCTCTGAAATGGGTTATATAAACCTCCCAAGCTTTTGATTTCGACCCTCTGTTTATTCTTGATCTAATGGTCTTCAAAAGTTTGCCCTCTTTCACCTATTTACCCTGTTTTTGTCTGTTTCAAGTTATGTCTTCCGTATGTGGTGACACCGCAGGGCATATAGGTATATTTTCTCCTTTTGTCTGCTTGTTCTTTTGTCTGCTTATTCATGTAGAATTCCACCCTTTCCATTTCATTTAATTCGGCTGGGCTTGTTTAGGTTGCTGACATGAATTTTTTGTCTGTGAGATGCCAGGGTGGACAAAACAACCTAATTGGAGCATGCCACGTTAGCAGGTATTTGGTATACCTCCTATCAAAATTCTTCCTCTGCTGAGGTGGCTAAACGACCCAATTGGAGGGTGTCACGTTGGTAAACATTCTTGCCTTAACTCTTTGACTCTTTTGATGTTTATTATTTTACACTTGCTCTGTGGGGATTTTTGTTTGATTCTCCTTGATTGGTATTTTGCTGGGGATTGAGGTCATTTGTTGGGTTGGGATCGGGGTTTTGCTTGCTTTATTTTTAGCTTAAGAATGCAGGGTGTGCTAAGTGTGTTTAGGAACGAGTTAACTAAAAATGCTTGCTCCATTTTGCTTGTTGTGCATTGTCGAGAAGGTCTCAACCATGGCTGGGATGTTCTTTTTTTTGTTGTTGAGCCATATTTGTGTGTGTTGTCAAGGTGAGAGTGGTGGGAAGAGGATTGTTAATGTGCTCTGTGAATTCGCTGTGCTGCTGTTACATATTGATCCTTGCTGAATTGCCATGAATTGGTTTGACATGTGCACTGGCCATTGCTTGAATTCCCCTTGCCAATTTGTCAAAACAAATGGCTGCTTGCTTGCTGTTTGAGTTATTTTGCAGCCAACTTTGAAAAATCATATCTTTTCCATCTTAACTCCAAATGACGTGTTTTTGCAGGCTATGGAAAGCTTGGAGTGTTCTCTTCAACTTTCATGAAGACAACTTTGTCAACTGGAGTCATCTTGGATGTCAATTTTGAGTTTTTTTTAAGCCTCGATTCCTGTCCAGAATTTTTGCAGTTTTTGGGGCCTGGATTGCGGGGCCCACATCTCCCTCGTCCCAGCTCCGAATCATGTCGTTCTTGTGCTAAAATTGAAGCCCCAAGAGTCCTCTACGAGTTTTGTTTACAAAGTTTTCCCGTTCGAGCCCTCTAAGGTAATCGAATTTGCGTTTTTCCGGGACTGCGCTATTGACAACTTGCTTGGGTTGTTTGCTTTGTCTCTAACTTGCATTTTTGCTTTGTTTTTTTTTAGGAAAACTTGTGTAATCCACTTTTGGATGGTGCAACAACAATATTTGGAGAAGAAAAAGAGCACCAATTTACAAATCAAATGTCCAATTCGTAAATCAAATGCCTTGTATTTATTTCCAATGTAGCAAAAGCATAAGCAAAATGTTGAAATGTAAATAATATGTATGAAACTAAGTATGTAATGCAAAGTGTTATGCTACATTTCCTCAAATTCAAATTCTAATATGCCCTTTAACTATGATACTAATCTTAATGGACTAAACTAAATGGACTAAAGTTAATATGCAAAGTAAGAACATGCTTTACTAACTAAAATGCAATCTCATCTCTTTTTGTGCTTTTTCTTCCAACCAATGCCATTACCAAAATTATGCGAGTCCTACTTATGGAATGTCTTACTAATTGCTAAATTGATAATTAATTATTCAAAACACTAAATTGAACTTAAGCCACATGATTAAAATGCAACAATGCTAATTAAATTACTAAATGAAGTTAAAACACGAAATAAGTAAACATGCCAAATGTGCATATTAAGATTTTTTGGGTTTTTCAAATGCAATCTAGATGAATTAGCTAATCTAAATTAAAAGTGAACTTAAAATGACCAAAATACCCCTAAATGCAAAAATGACCAAAATGCCCGTGAACGTGAAAATGACCAAAATGCCCCTATGTGACCCTAATAGCTAATTAAGAAATTGATTGAAGGATATAGGACGAAAACGGGTGTCTACATATATCCTCCATTGTTGCAAAATTAAAATAATGGTTAGGGAATCCACTTATATCTCCATTGACCACAGTCGACCAAGTGAGATGGATTGTATGATAGAAAGACACTACATTATGTGTTGGTTTCTGGCCCTTGATTTGAAAATTTTCAATCTTGTACACTCCTCCTTCACAAAGCAAGTTTTCAAACTCTGAGTCCAGAATTGGTTCCATCAAACCATGTATGACATTTCCATGCAATCATCAATTACATAGGTATAAGACACCAATGTTAAGGTAATTTCAGGTTGGTTGAGCTACAGACACACACCTTATTGTCAACAAAGAGAAAATCAATGCTAGGAAATTTCTTTGAACTCGGGTAGATTGTGTTCCATCTTCTCACGACCTTCAGAACCACGTAGTCAGTCATTCCCCCTCTCCTAAGTTGAGACAATTTCACACGCTTTGGTGCCATGACCTGAAACTGAGACAGTTGCAATTGATTACCATTGCTAAAGGTACGTATTAAATAACAAAATCAAACCAAAAGAAGCATCAATTATAAGTCAACAGATGATACAGATACAGAAGAAGCAACCGAGAGATATGTAGGTACAGAACACATGATTCCAAGCATAAATAACTATTCAACTTAAAAGTATCACTCTAATTATAACTAATAATGCAAATGCCTATGCATAACCAAAACACATAGACTATCAGAATAAATTGTATGCCACACTCAATCAGACTATCATATATACCATACATTCAACATAGATCAGGAGGACTACCTTAATATGATAAAAAAGTTTAGGACAAGCATTCAAAAATTTCCTTATAAACAACATTTTTTGTTAAAGTTGAAGGATTCCCTTCTTCATCATGAATCAACACTCTTAGGCCTCGAAAAGATGTTACTCTAGACAGTGCCACGTATAGTTGACCATGGGAGAAAACAAGTTTGGGTAGATATAGACCAAGTTTATTCAGTGTTTGTCCTTGGCTTTTGTTTATTGTCATGGCATACAAAAGTCGCAAAGGAAACTGCCTTCTATTGACAACAAAAGCCCACTTCTTATGCTCCATTGTGAATGTAATCCTAGGTATGAAAACCTTCTCGCCAATCTGGCCATTGGAAAGAACTCTGCCCTCAACAACATTTGCAGCGAGCTGTGTTATCAATAGCCTACTCCCATTACAAAGCCCCATAGACTGGTTAACATTCCTAAGAAGCATGACAACACAGCCCACCTTTAGATTCAATTCATGATCAGGAAAACCTGGCAATACAAGAGAATTTAGTAGCTCTAGACTGTGAAGCAAGTTTTCATTTGTGAAGTTCTCAAAATCCCTCGACAAAGTATCCAAACTTAAGTAGGTCCTTATATCACCATGCACTAAATCCAAAGCATAATTATTGATCTTATCAACTGTTTCATTGTATGGTGTAATAATTGCCCTCTCATTCAAATAATCAATGTGACTGTATTTGAGGTGGAAATCTTCATAGACATTGTCAAACACAGCACGTATTGGATCTCCATTGCATCTGATTAGCAGGGTCTCTAGGATATGAACTAAGCTGCCTTCTTGTTCATTTGAGCAATTCCCGAAGGAGATATTCCCGTTGCCAACATCAAGCAACCAATCTGCAAACCTCCTGAGTTCTTTTCTGTCAACGGGGTTGAGGCCACGTTGCGTGAGCCTCATATTTTTCTTAAGTGTGAAGATATCAAAGCATGACCAGAGCTCAGAGTTACAAATAGATGCAGACACTTATCTGTTTTTGACCCTAGTGGAATGACTGGAAGGATCTGTCTGAAATCTCCACCCCAGCAGCAATGTTTTGCCTCCAAAGAGTTTCCGTGAGTTATCAATTCCAGAATCAAACAGGACATCCGAAATAGTTCGGTTGACCGCTTCAAGGCAGTGCCTGTGTATCATTGGAGCCTCATCCCATATGATTAAATCTGTTTTTTTTAATAAGCTTTGCTAATTGTGTACCCTTTTTAATATCACAAACAGAGCGCTCATCAATGTCTATAGGAATTCTAAATCTTGAATGAGCAGTCCTTCCCCCTGGTAGGAGTAGAGAAGCAATCCCGGAAGAAGCTACTGCAAGGACAATCTGTCCCCTCGATCTTAATCCAGTGATAATAGTGTTCCAAAGATAAGTTTTCCCTGTACCACCATGCCCGTATACAAAGAAAAGCTTAGGCCTGTTGTCCATAACTGCTTGCATCACAAAATCATATACCTTTTTTTGGTCCTCATTAAGGCCCCCAACCATGTCTAAGTGTTGTCGTGCCAATTCATCCCTATCATAATCAAGTTCTTGCTGGATAAGCCTATCCTCAACAATTTCTATGTCTTGAGGTCGCGGAAGAGGCAGGTTAACTTCAGATAAAGAGCTACCGTTGTTGTGAAGTATCTTCTCTAACTCAACTAAAACATAACTCCTTAAATCATCATCACTGAGACACAAATTATTATTTCTCCATGGTTGCCTGAACCTGTATTGGATATCATCGGCAAAACATTTCCAATTGGCCTCAAACAAATCAGTTGGGTTAACGACATGGCAATTCTGCAAGATGAGGACAAAAAGGTACCGCAACTTATTTGAGGAAGTAGTCTTAGCAGCTTGGTTTAGAGCATGATTCCACTCCCTATCATCCCCCAACAAACCACGTGCTTCGCAGGCAGCTTGGAAAGTAGGGTACAAAATGCCGCCCACCGTACGTAGATCCTCATAACTGGTTGCACCACGAACTATATTTAAAAGTAATCTCAAGTAGAACAATGGTCCCGAAGTTAGATGAACAGCCATGATCCTCCCAATGGTGTTGCCTTGCTGCCTTGGTTTCCAAACCTTCTGAGCCTTTAACCAAACCCATTTTGTTGGGAAATCAGTGTAGAGGAGGCTTCGAGCATCAGGGAATTTCCGATTAGTTTCCATCCACTCTGTAAACATGGTCCTATTCACATCAGACCTTGTTAATATATCTTCAAGTTGTTGGTTATCAGAAAAAAAAACACATTCTGTTGCCCTTGTAAATGGATTAGAAGCCTCTGTACAGCTGGGTCTCGATAATGGATATCAAACTCAAAAATTCTCCAACAAGCTTCATGAGCAGCGACGTATCTACAGTCCAGATATGTCTTGATCTCACCAATCACAGTCTGGTTCCCTTCATCACCATTTGAGTTTGAAGGTTGGCTCCACTCAATGGTAATCCTTGCTCTATCGAGCCCTTTGTTGATATACTTAAAAAGATATTTGATGGCAACTGTGGGACTGCAGATTTCAACATTTATGTGTGCCTGGTAGCGCACTACCAGATCTACATTATATGGAACAACAAACCTATTGTCCAGTTCAATGTCATTCTTGTTTGCTGTAATTCCCAGATCCCTCCTTCTATAAGTTACAAAGCCAGAATCTCCAACCGTTGTCACCGAGCTAAACTGCTTTGGGAAGAATTTAGAACATTTCCCTTGTTACATGCAAGGAGAAGTCGAATTTGCTGTACCACAGGGACCATGCATCATACAGGCCGAAACAGCTGCATACCCAATAGGGTCTTCATCAGGACGAGGGAGCTCAGCAGAGATCATTTCATCAATCTCAGTTGTAAAACTCCATTTTGAATGTGGATCCAACCAAAGTAGTATGTGCACATAAGGCAAGCCTCTCTTCTGAAACTCTATAGTATAACAAACTGTGAAGAGAGGGGAAATATCTTTAGTGCCTTAGGAAGTCACCTTCAATAACATTTAATATAATTTAATTTAACAATCACAAACAAAAGAGTCAGATCAGAAGATGGAGTAGGTGAAAGGAATTTATCTATCAGAAAAAATTGAAATCAAAACCATCAAATAACTCATGCATTAACTTCTAGATTACTAACCTGTAATTGCGGGGCCAAAATGTTGCCTCTCCATTAAGTCTTTTATGAGCTCTACCACCTTCAATCGAAAAACTTCGCAGACCAAATCAGGCCTATCTTCTGCCCTCTGGCCGGGAATCTGTGCTAGAGCTTCTTGAATCTCAGCCCATTTAGGATTGCAAGTGAATGTTATAAATAGAGATGGATACCGGCATATAGCCATGACATCTTGATAGTTTTGAAACATGTAGCGAGGTCCACATGTGTAGCTAATAGGAAATATAATTATTTTCCCTACACTGTTACCGTCAACATCACCCCTAGACACAACATCCCTAACATTGTCCAGCATATCGCACCTTAATTCTGTTTGATGGTCTCTGTCATACGTACTTCTCCCAAGATCAATAGATGAGAATGCATCAACAATGAACTGATGAAACAAACGCCCACCTCTCAGAAGTGTATTAAACTCTAGATCTCGTTGTTGAAGTAAGTAAGCATAATACTCAGACATTGTGACTGCAAGCCTTTTAGTTGCCTTCTTAACAGGGGAGTTAACGTAAGGGATCTCAAGTGTAAAACCATCTTCAGCATATGGGAATGGTAAAGGGTACTAGAACGCCATGTAAAGAGGGTGTAGAGTACTGATTGGCTTGGGCCCTTCATCGCGATGTTCTACAATGATATCTCTGTCACCTTGACATCGTACAAAATCGCCAGTAAGAAGTGCAGCAACCTCTGAACCCGTGGGTGCTTCATAATTTCTTTGGCGTACTCCCCTTGCATTAAGAAATTTAACCTTCATAGGTTGGAATCCATTACCAACCATCTTATCATGTGCAGTCCTGAAAACCTTGACAATACTATTTATTTCATTCAACATACCCTGCAAACCTTCCAGGACCTCACGATCAATACCATCCACCTCCTCACCTCTAAACAAAACATTCATTCGATTTTCTATCTCCCTATCTGTGTCATAGATATACAACTGTGCAAACACTGGAGTCTTTCCCTCATCAGGCAACATAGAACCCATTCGATGATAACACAATCCATTAAGAGAAAAGGTGAAAGGTCCAGGCCTCTGATTCAGCTCGTGATCGATCTTTCCACCAAAAGATGTGAATAGGAAAAGAGAGTTGTATACCCTCACATTCTCTCTGAACAGCCGACTACGTCTAGGCCCACTAGGATCCAACAATCCCTTCAGAAATGCAGGAGTTGGACGCAAAGGTGGCAACCAGATCATTCCTTGACGGCAGCATAGAGTGAAAACATGATTACTTGTATTTTTGTGTCTATTGACCCGCTCACCATACCACATGCTGGCTCTGCAGAAAGGGCAAACCCTATCAGGACCTCCCAAATTCAAGGGTTCAAAGTATCTCCCTGTAAGAAAAGCAAAAAGAGGAAACACAAAATTAATCTACTATGCATGGATTGCAAAGTATTAGAGTCACTAAGGACAAGTAACTTAACAAAGAAGGTATCACCAAGACAAAACATGACAACATCAACAAAGAAAATAAATAAAAGACATCCAAGGAAATAAGTTGAGAAATATATTAAACATTGCATGTGTCACATACTCTTATGGGTGGTTGAGCCCCCTTTTGTATTTGTGCCCCCACTGAGTTGATTCCCAGCCAAAGAGGTATCCGGCTCTGAGTTTGATCCATCTAGATATAAGATTGTCAGAGGGAAGTGATCAACTAAAGCAAAGAAATGGAGGAAAATATATTGTTGCCAAACATGGAGAAACAAAGACACTTACCACTACCTGTGCGCATTGTACTCGTGCATGTAAATGAGGAGGCTGAGACACTTAACACTAAGTGTGCATTGGACACATGCACAGAAAGAGAAGAACCATTTACTTGGATGAGTGGAGGTACGACCAGGTCAGGGACCAAGTCCATTCTAACAGAAGATGCAATACCATAGCCAAAACCTAGAAAATCATGGCCAAGCAAAATATCACGATCCGGACCTGTTGGTCCTCGAGGAATAAAAGCATCAAGCTCTACATGGTCCACGTGTTTATTTCCACCCCTCTTTTCTTTCATGGAAGACACCCTTGTTGCCCTGTTATCTCTTGCAATCTAAGTTTCAGAAGCATGAGTTTCAGATTGGTAACCAGCAGCAACCTGTCTCACAGAGGCTGAAGGAGCAACATCAGATGCGAGCCTTCTCTTTGTAGAACAACCCACATTTTTTTGCGGGTAACTATAGGATTCTCTCGCGTTTTTTTAACAAGTGTAGATGGAGCCTTAATGAGATGTCCAGCAGAAGAAGTCATCACATACGAATCATCAAGAATAGCATCAACTTCAATAGACTTGGAAACAACAGAGGTTTTCATGCTACTCTCATGGATGGTTGAAGGCCCTCTTGAATTTGTACCCTTATTGAGTTCATTCCCAGCCAAAGAGATATCGAGCACTGTACTTAATCCATCTGGATATAATGTCAGAGGAAAGTTGTCAACTAAAGTAGAGGAATGAAAAAAAAAACATTGTTGCCAAACATGGAGAAATAAACACACTTACCACTATCCGTGCATGTAAATGGGGAGGCCGATACATCACATGACACCAAGTGTGTATTGGACACATGCACAGAAAGGGAAGAACTATTCCCTTAGATGAGTGGAGCTACGACCAGGTCAGGGATCGGGTCCATTCCAACAAAAGATGCAGTATCATAGGCATGAGTTGAAAAGGCATGGCCAAGCAAAATACCATGCTCTGGACTTGTTTGTAGCAAAGGAGCAGAAGTATTCAGCTGTTCACGGTACACGTGTTTATCAACACCCCTCTTTTCTCTCATAGAATACACCCTTGCTGCCTTGTTAGCTCTTGCAATTCGAGTTTCAGAAGCATGAGTTTCACATTGGTGATCAATAGCAATCTGTCCTATAGAAGCTGAAGGAGAAACATCAAACTCGAGTCTTCTCTTTGCAGGATAGCTCATTTTTTTTGGGGGGGCAACTGTAAGGTTATTTGGTGATTTCTGCCCATGTGTAGATTGGGACTCAATGAGATGTCCAGAAGAAAGAGTTCTCACACACGAACCATCAGGAATAGTCTCAACCTCAATAGACTTGGAACCAACAGAGGTTTTCATCCAATTATACATCTTCCTCTTCAACCTATTTTCTCTTGCATCACTCTCATTAATTTGCAGTGTCTGACAAAGAGGTTTGGGATAGGCTAGTTTTGTTTGTACCATCATAAAATGCGAGGGGGTTGATTTAACTGTGGAGCTATTAAAGAAGAAAGGAAAGTAAAGGACGAACGGACAAAAGCACAACGAAAATCAGAGCAAGACATAACCATAGAACACAGGTTAAGAGTTAAGAAAGGGGGGAGAAGGAGCAGCAAAGGAAACAGTTTAGTCAAAAATAGATTGGACAAAATCAAATAATACAAAACTATACAAAGACATTAGTAATTTTAACACAAGTTGTGCAACAAAATAAACACCAGGAGACAATTAATTTGTGGCATACACAGAAAACTAACGACCCAGAAACCATCCCCATATTCCCATATAAAAGAGAATAGCGTATAAGGAAATAAGCAAAAGCTCCATTTGAGGTAGCCTCCACACCACAGGAAAAAGAGTACACAATGACAAACATGAGAATAAGGAATACAAATATTAACACATAAAGAGAGTCTTCAAAAAAGATCATTGAATTGCATACAAAGAACTACCAGAACAACATAAGAGCATATGTAATGAAACAAACAGAAGTATGAATAACAGTTGCAGGCAGTGTATAGGGGAAAAAAGGTAAAAGGATCTCAAAGTAAATAAACAAAAAAAGGTAAACAAACAAACAACAATATGAATAACAGTTGCAGCCAATGTATAAGAAAAAAAAAGGGAAAAGAATATTAAAATTAACGAACAAAGCAGCTAACCGTCAGGCGAGGCATCTGATGGAGTTAGAACCGAATCGAAATGATCAGTGGTAGAAATTGATAATTCAGATGTGCAAACACCATCCATAGCAAATTGCACGAATGACATCATGATAGTATCAGTAGACTCTACAACAACATCACACCTAGGAAGTAATACATGAGTTCCTGAACATATATGCTGACTGTTTTTCCCCATCCCACTCCCACTTTCCCGAGCTGCCCTACGTTTTCTTATTTCTTTTAATATGTTAACCCTAGCTTTATAAGCCTTCTGATGATTTGAGAAATAGGGAGGAATAGACAGACACTCCGCATTCTCGAATTTAACTAATTGACCAGTAAAATCCATTGGACAATGCTCAGAATTGAACTCAGGAGTAGCCATGTCCTATTTGGCACAACTAACTTCACAATGCTTTGACCTTTTTTTTCTAATAATCTCGACTCTCTTAGCCCTATTAACCCTTGCCTAATAACCGTGGACATCAGTTGCCTTGTCTCTTATAATCTGTAGCCTTCTAATCCTATTAAGCCTTGCCTGATAACCCTTGACAACAGGCACTTTAAATGAACTGCGAGATGCAGTCCTCATACTTAGTAGTAATTTCTTAAAACACAAAAAAGCCTTAAAATTTTAGAACCATTGCAAGCTAAAAGCACACGAAGTGGCAAAGAGAAATAGCAAATGTTACAGTAAGTCAAAGAAACAAACCAACAGAATGGATCTCCAAGGGTTAAGACAATGGCAGAACTCCGTGGAAAGCCTGTCAAAGGAAAAAAGTTGTCACCACTCAATAGTTAACAAAGAAACACTCCAAAAAACACATGGCATAATTATAGTCACATAACAACAGTTACACAGAATTGAAGTAGCCCATACCAAGTAAAGCAACTGAAACAGAATGATTGAAGGTTTCCAAAGGACAGCCCAAATCAGCAGAAGGAACCTAAAGCATAAGATATAGAAATAAGTAAACATAAACGACCAAAAGAAATCATACACCCCTTAGAGAAGCATAGAGAGCGAGTAATATAAAACATGGACGAAAACAAAACAGATCATATAGATCCCTAAAACAAATCAAGAAAGTACTAATGTACCTGAAATCCTTAAACGATTTATACAATCAAGGAAGAGCCCTGCAAATCACAGAACGCCTGAAAACATAAATACTCAAGCAAGCCAGCATAAAGCGCAAAGATTCAAAAGAAGTACAGGCATAAAAGTGAAAGATGTAACGTCAGAATATCAAAAGGAACAGGGGAAAAAACATATAAAGTTGAAGTTTAAGAGCACACTGAAGAAAACAAACCAGGAAATCGTATGTTATGAAAAGCTCGCCGATAAAAAAGGGAGAAATAAACAAAGAAACCCAAATGTCGGTTTACACAAAGAAACAGAAGGCAAGAGCAGTAGTGAAAGTAAAAGATGCGAGATGGAAATCACTTAAGAAAGCCTAAAACATAATTTGTGAAATAAAGGTGTAAGAAGCCATGGAAGAGAACTAACCAAATAGTCGAGTGAAAGGCCCTGCATTTTTAGAAAAATAAATCAGATTTTAGTACATTGTTCCTTAAACCGAATCAAAACCAAGAAGAAGAGAAAGCTAAACAAGAGAGCTGTGAAGAAGACCCAACCGTGATGTGGCGGTGAACGGCGTCCGCGTGAACAAAACGGACAACAAATGGCAAGATACAGCAACGACGACAACGGAGGGCAGGAAACAACCACCGGCGGTTGAAATAGGGGCGAAAAAAAAAGAGGAAATACGTCAGTAATTGGACACCAAAAACTTTAAGATGGAAGTCAAATCTGAAAGCAACGTAAGAGAAAGAAGCCATACCTAGAGGGAAAAAAAAAGCAATGTTGAATAACCGGAGAGAGAGAGAGAGAATGCAGTTGAAGACCTAATCTCAGAAAATGAAAAGGATGAATAAACAAATGAGAAGGCCTCGTGATATATCAGAGAGCTACGCAAGGACTGAGATATTGCCTAGCAAAAGCGAGAAAAAAGGAACAAATACTTAGCTCACGTGATTGCTAAGACAGAAAAACCAAGCTTGGAGACCAGCACGCTGAGAACTACACAAAATCGGCAAAGATGGGAATTGGAGGGAAGAAGATAAAGCAAAGAAATAACCAAAAACGGCAAGGTCTTCGCTCCAGACTCAGCAGTGCTACAGGGAAAACGACAAAGGCCAACCCAAACCTAAGAAAAAAAAGTATAAATCTATCCGTTAAACCCAACCCAATACCCTAAACCCTCTTCCTTAAAACTGATCAGCTTTAGCCTAACAATATAACAATTGGAATTATAATCTAAACAAATGAATTATCTATTCCTAAAATATTACATTATTATTATTATTATTATTATTATTATTATTATATATTGCATCATTAACCTAGGGCTTAAAATGTAATCAGAAAGCCATTGGCCAAAAAAAGAAAATCTTAAAATCCATTTACATTAAAATATTAAAATCTTAAAATCTATATTATATAAGAATAATATTATATAAGATATTTACATGGATGACCCCCAAAGAAAGAGACTTTGATGGTAGAAAAATAGATTAATTTGACAAAAAAAACCCTATAATAAGATGATAGTCCAATAAACAAAGCAAACTAAAACCATTAAAAAGGCACTTTGATGAAACAAAAAACAAAATAATATGAGATTAAAAAACAAAACAAACTAAACTCCTACTAAATTTAAATATTAACAACAAATATAAATAGATTATATAAGTTATTAGCATTAGCAAAAGTTAAAGCAAAACCTTTATGCATGTGGGACCCGGTACAAAGCACCAAATTTTAAAAGAGCCAATAAGGATCCAACCCATTAGTTGTCATCCATCCCCCAAAATTAAGCTAAACCCTAATGTCCAAGGGTCCCACCCATTAGTTGTCATCAACCCAACCCCAAAAAATAAAGCTAAACCCTAATGCAGCCGAGTCCCACGCGTCAAACCCTAAGAAAAGACATACACCCGATGGGAGAGAGCCGGGTCCACATCAAGAGCCAATGGGAGAGCTCCAAACGTCACAAGGAGAGGGAGTTTGAGCATGTGAGGTGTCAAGCTCTCCTTGAATGGAATGTACAAATATTTTTGGATGAGGTGTAAGCTCTCCTTGCATGGAAGGTACAAGCCTTGCTTCTATATTCTCTATAGATATACTAAATAGTATTTGATAGATCCATGGAATTTACAAAGGCTCTTTTGAGAATCGATAAGAAGACTCCATTTGAACTTTTTCTTGACATTTTATATTTTTTTTCACTTGGTTAATTACTAAAAAGGTCCTTAGTTAGTTTCTCACAATTCCCTCAGTTTATGTGTAAAATCCATTAAAGTGTTCAGACTAATGGGTTTTGTTTTTAATTTAATGGTTTTCTTTTAAAGAATTTAATTAGATTTATGAGAAATAGGATATTTTAAGTAGAACAGGTTAATGTCCGAGAATAAGAAATGAATTACAAGCTACGATTTGATAAAAAAAAATGAATTTTACAGTTATAAAACTCAACCACCATTAATAAGTTATATATATAGAAAATTGAGATCCATTTAATTGGCAAACTACTTCAAAAATACACAAAATACTAATAAAATTACAAATTTTTTAAACGAAATTCTTTCTGCATTCAAACAATAATAACAAAATCTATAACAAAGAATGTCCGACGTGCTAGCGCGGACCGATCAACTTGTATGTATTACTTTTGGAAAAAACAAATCTATATAGTATACATATATTATATAAGAATCAAAATTAAACAATAACTTGATCCAATGATCTTTAACTAATATATAAATTAAAATTTAAACTAAATTAACCGCAACATTTAAATTTTAAATTAACATAAATTAAATATGTAATACATATGTTTTAACACTAATTTAAACTAATTAATTGTAAATTATTTCAAATTAAAACTAATTAAACATTAAATCAAACAAATTGTGAAAATGCAAGCTTTTAAATTAAACAAACTAAAATCTGTCAAACCCTAGTTTGAACAAATGTGAGACTTTGGGGATTGAATTGCATTACACAATGAGGACTACTCTGCACAACAGCATAATATAATTTAATCCATTTTATTTATATTATAACTTTTAATCCATTTTATTTACCTCTTCAAATTTATATAACTTATAACTTATAAATATATCATATTAATTGAAATATTCATTGGCATTGATTTTTTATATGAATATATTATATTAAAGTATAAATATTTAAATAATTAGAAAAATATAATTTAATTCTAATATTCAAAGTAAAAATAATTTCTATTATTTGTAATAATCAATATTAATGGTATAGTTTCAACTTTCAATCAAAGACTAAATTGGCCAAAAACAAAATCAAAGACTAAAAAAATTAGCAATAAATATCATGAGATTGAGACTTGATATGGTAAAATATTAAAATTGGATTAACAATATCAAATATATAATGTTTGCTAATTATTTTACAATTTAAATATAATTAATTTTAATTCGAGTCATTTCGGGTTAATCTATCGGGTTGATCGAGTTCAGTCATTTTGGGTTTGGGTCATTTCGGGTTTGGGTCGTTTACATTCGGGTAATTCCGGGTTCTGGTACCCAAAAATCCGGGTCATTTCTAGGTTGGGTCAGTTTTGGTTTCGAGTTGGGCGGACTCGGTTTGTTGATTTTTTTGGTCAAATCGGATTGGATTGAGTTTGATTTAGGACGGTCGGGTTGGGTACCCGCAATAAAGGTTAATTTCGGGTTCGGGTACCCAAAAATCCGGGTCATTTCTAGGTTGGGTCAGTTTTGATTTCGGATTGGGTAGATTCGGTTTGTTGATTTTTTTATCAAATCGGATTGGATTGAGTTTGATTTTGTACGGTCGGGTTGGGTAACAGTCAGGTCGCTATAAATAACTTATACTACTCCAAAAATGTTTTTTTCGAGGAAAAGTTCATTTTAGATTTCATTGCATAGGCAAAAGAATATTATCTTCCACACAATATCTTCCACAAAAGAGGATCCCAACTTAGCTAAAGCAATGAGGGTGCCATTACCGTCTCTATGAACATGCTTAAAAAGACGAGATAAAACAAGAGCTAAAAAATTTGAGCTCGGCAATGTATGGACCAATAGGTAACAAATCCATGGCTGAGGCAGTCACTTTCCGGATAACGGTGAGGGCATCTCCTTCTATAACAATGCTTTTTTTTTTTTTTTTTTTTTTTTCTATAACAATGCTTTGAAAACACATATCCCTAGTCCAAGTGATGGCCTTTAGTGCAGCCAAAACATTCGGCTTACTACTCCAAATTTTAATGACTTAATTTCTAAGTAAAAGTAAATTAGCCAATATTAGTATTTCACCAAAGACCGCAAAATGTATAGTTACTATATTATATTCTCTCTCTTCTTTTTTAATTGTCCCCTTTTTGGTCAAACAACTTCAACTTTGACCATTAATTAAAAGAAAAATATGTAAAACTAAAATTTCAAAAAATATATTTTAAAAAGCTTGTGTTACAAAGTTTATGAGTATAATTTTAAAATTTTATTTTGGTTTATATATATATTTTTAGAAGATGGTCAAACTTGGAATTGTTTGACCAAAGAGGGACAATTAAAAAGGAACAGAGGGGAGTATATGACATAAAAAGAAAAAGGGCTTATTGATGGATTTGGGCTTTAGATTAGAGGTGGAAATTTGAAACAGTCCATAATAGAAGAAGAGGAGTTGGACCACCATAGCAATTGAGATAACTCTTTTGAAAGCCCGGCCAGCCCGGTGTTGTTGGTCAGTCAGTCACAGTCAAACACGTGTGATGTTTCACTGGTCTGTAGTTTTCACGTGCAATTAACCTTTCAATATCAGTCTGTGACCTTCATACCCGTCACGGACGCCCTTCTATCAAACTAAGTAACTAACCCTTCCATCGCCGTTTGATCTCCCACACCATCACGGGTCCCACACTATTCCTCCATCCCTGTGCTTCAGCAGTCACCCACGTTCACCACCTAGCAGTCACTCGAGCACTACACCTCCAAATCTCTTCCTTCCTCCTCCTTCGTCCTTCCTCTTCTCTGCAACTCAATTTTTTTTTCCACAACCAATTTAAATCAAATTTATACAGCAACTAAAATGCGCTGATTAAAATTAAATAAAGAAATAAAAAGGAAATAAAGTTGTAATGGCAAATTGGATCTCCTCCAAGCTCAAAGTTGCTGAAAGTCTCCTTCAACAGGTAATTTTCCTTTTCCTATTAGTAATTTTGTTTATTTTCTTTTCTTGAATTTTCGTTATTTTAGTTTCGTGATTTTCTCTAGGGAAAATGTAGTGAGCATTGTGAATTTAGTCGATTTGGTTTCATGTAATTGATTTGTTCATATTTTTGTTAGAAATTATTAGTTTCATTTAGAGTAGTTATAACTGAATTATGTGATGGACGGCTCAGATCGATCAGCAAGCGGCAGAGTCGCTTAAGAAGAATGAGAAGCCGTCGTCTGACGAGGTGAAATTGGACACTCCAACAAAAACCGGCGGAGTTGTGTCTTTAAAGGATCAGTTAAAAAAGAAATCACAAGAAAATAATGATTTTCAAGGCAAATTGTTCAGTGATCGTAATGCTAACTTATCTAATAATGTTAGTAGTAATAATGATTCAGTTCGTGTCTCGAATCGGGACAAAGAGGTTTCGAGCTCGAAAGTTCCATCAAAACCTAAGTCTACGCTTACAGATAGTGATTGGACTGAACTTCTAAGTACACCAAGTCAGGGAACAAGTTCTAGGGGGAATAATCGTAGCAATGGGGTGTCTGGGGTTCGGGGCTTGAGGAGAGATGCTAGTAGGAAGAAAGGGAGTTTAGGATCAAATTTGTCAGTATTGGAAGGCAAGAAGAATCAGAAGAGTAATGTTAATGTGGTTAAGTCTGCGAGGAGATCGGATATTGGTTTAGGAAATAAATTGAATGGGAAGCCAAGCGATGGTGAGGAATCTAGCTCTTCAGGTAGGCCTTCTAGTGTTGATATACAGAATGATGGTAAGAATGTGGAAGGCTTGGAGTTGGATCACAAGGACACTGCTGCAAACTTGAATGAAGAAAATGGTTGGCAGTTGGATTCTAAAGACCTTTCATCTGATGTGGAAGGGTTTTCACAGTCACAAAAGAAGAAGCATTCTTTTGAGAAGTTGTTGGAATTGGGAAAAGTTGATAGGGGACCTGATGTGAAGATAGGAACGGCAAATGCTAATGATCAATTAAGAACTGCTGTACGCGGGAAATCCAATTCTATAAGTGCCTCGAGAAGTTCAGTTGCTGATGATGTAAAAAGGGGCTCACAGTCAACAAGTGATGGAAGCTCAGATTCAGATTCAGATTCTGGTTCAACATCTGACTCTGAAAGTGAACGTGAGAGGGAGGAAAGGAGGAGGAGGAAGGAGAGAATGTTGGCCGAGCGAGCTGCAGCGAAAGCTGTGGAGGCCATCAAAGAACGAGAGAATATGGTTGCCCGGTTGGAGGGAGAAAAGCAGAGTTTAGAGAAAATACTTGAGGAACGAGCCAAACAACAAGCACAAGAGGTAATATTACATGGCTTTTTTTTTACAATAATACATGCATGCATGCATTCATTCCAGATTTTTACATTTTTTTTGAGGTTTATAAGGTCATATTTTGTTCTGACCATGGGAATTTTCTTTACTTGCATATTTCAAGATTTCCAATTATGTACTCTGGAATTGAACACGTTACCAAGATATGTGCTCATTTCACTGGAAAGCATAATGTATTGGTTGATTTGTTTCTGAGGGGGTTGGGTGGCTAGGGATGAGGGTGGGTGTACAATGTGCAAAAAAGCAAATTATGCTGCAGGATTGCCAACCCATAAATTACATATAATGTTAAGACCAGATGTATGACTTCTGTAGACTATAGACTACCCAGCATTCCCCGCCCCCTTCCGCACTCTAAGCCACTGGTCTCTTTAACCATCCACTTTTCTTCTGTATATAAGGGCATAACAAATGTTGAGCATTATGCCTCTATGATCTGAATCTGCCTCTTCTCCCTTAACTGTTGAGTGAAAGCTGCACTTGACACAAATAAATATATTAATGTACAAAAGGATGGAAAAAGTCCAGAATAGTGTTTGCACTCATGCATCATTATTTGATTTGAATTGGAAAGAGCATAGCCATTGCTGCAATCTTCTTTCCCCTCTTCCTTTTTTTTATGATCAGCAGCTACACCTTAACTACATTTAAATGCTATATGTTATAGTTTTCCTCATACATATTTATGCTTGCAATGGTTCTGGAAGGCTACAAAGTTGATGTTGGATAGTTTGATGTGTATCAACATATCTAATTATGTTATTGATTTGCTTTATTATTATTATTTTCTATTAAGAAAAAGATTAGAGGTGAAGATCTATATTTGGCATTGCATATTTATTTTTGGGTTTAGGGAGCAGTCTATAAGTACATGTCATTTTCATCCCTACTTTTTATCCTATCTCTGATTTTCATCCCTTGTTTTATTTATCTACCAATATGTGTTTCTCTCACTTTCTCCCTTAGTTTCCCTTATTCTCTGTTTATCTCCTTTTCCCTTCCTTGTTCTGTAGCAGAGTTGTCTTCTGCTTTGCACTAATGGCTTGTTATCTTCTTTTACTTGCATCAGGCTTCAGAGCTGCAGACAACTATGATGGAAATGATGGAAGCTGTTGAGCTAGAAAAGCAGAAACATAATAATACTAGAATGGCAGCACTTCAGCGATTGGCTAAGCTAGAGGTGCTGCAACAATGCTTTCAAAATAGCCACTTCAAATTTTCTTAGACAGTTTACTTTATATGTTTTGTTGGTTAATTGCATTTGGCTGGAAATTCTATTTTTCTAAACACCACTAATAATTGCAGACCACAAATGCTGATCTTGCAAGATCACTTGCTACTGCACAGAAGAAACTTGAAGTAGAGGTATGATAAAATTCTAATATCAACTGTCCATTCGCATCTATCCCCATTTTTCGTTATCTTTTGTTTGGAAAAGCTTTCTGTTCTACATGCAGTGTGTCATTGGTTTCTGGGAACATGGTTTCTAATCCATTTTAGGCTAAAGAATAGAGAGAACCTAATAAACACTCAGAGCATTAATGCTGTTTTTTTGGTACCGTCCTACTATTGTTGTATATTCAGGAAACCTATCAAGTTTATTTTTAGAGTAATAGAATTTACTTAGCAATGTCCACTCTATGGGCTTGGTTCTTGCTTCATACACAATTTTCTGAGCAATTTACTAATTCACAAATCCAGGTTGGATAGACAGATTCTAGACATAACTAATAACAAAATCAAAATGAAAGCATTTCTGAACCCTATCCTTTCATAATCTTATATATGCTGCTCATTAAGTTTTTTCTTTTTGGACCAGATCAATCAGGTAGCAGATATCCGACAACAAATTGAGTTGAAAGAAGCAGCCCAAGAAGGTATCTATCTATAATTTGATCTGATTATGGTGTTCTTAAGATTGTGGGAGAACTTTCTCTCCCTTCCTACCTTAATCCCATATAAAAGAGGATAGAGAAGAAGAAAAGAAATTAAAGTACTTTCCTTAGATGAATGCAGGAACAAAAATGAAAAGAACCTTGCCTAGCTTATTTTCATATGAATTTACAAGTGACAGTTACTGTTTTTCTTGCCTTGTAGAACTCAGGAGGAGGATCACCAATAATAACCAGAGTGGAACTTATCTGAACCAAGTGAGTGACGTAGTTTCTCATATCATGGTGGTCTATAGATAATGACTAGGAGACTGCTATAATTTGGCTTTTCAGCAAAAGTACTTTGTGTTAACTGGTCTTTGGCATTATCTTTTTCTATAATCTTTCCATTTTAAAATGCAGTTAGCAGCTTCAAAGGGAATTGAATTTGAACGGGAAATCCTTGAGGCGGAGTACTCTCTCATCACTGATAAAATTGCTCGACTGCAAGACAAGGTTAGCTTTCCTCTCTGTATACGTAATTAAGTATTCACTCATACCAACACCCAATGTTCTATAAAGTTTGCAATGAGCTGACAACTTGTATAAAATTAGAATTCACCATTAACTTTGATCTTGGCTTTCTGATTAGATCTATAAGTTGGAACAGTTGTTGAAACTTAAGAGATGCAGGAAGGAATTTGATCTTAGGTTGTGTATGTAAAGAATATATATCGGCTTGCTACCGGTTATTAATTGGAAGGTTCTAAAACTAATATCCATGAGTGACAAAAAACCAAGTCAATCAGATAGAATATAAAAATAGGAGCTTATTAGAGAAAATTGAGATTGTAGAAGGATTTTTTAGTATTCCAACCTTGTCTGGTAGTATAAATGAAGCTTTTGGTTTTATATGTCAATTTAAATCACTTGTTACAAACAGGCAAGACAACTGGAAGCAAGCATTGAATTGACGAGGAAAGAGATGGAGGACCCAACAGAAGTGGAAGTTGAGCTGAAGCGAAGGCTTGGACAGCTGACTGATCATTTAATTCAGAAACAAGCCCAGGTTTGTTGTGAAACATTATACATGTGAATGATTCTGGCTTAGCCAATATCATATCTATCTTTTCCTGTCTATTCAGTCATTAGGCGCTTTAACTGCAAGGGTTAAGATTGAACCTTAAAAACCTCTAAGTGATATAATTGTGTGTTTTTTTCAGCTTTAAGCTTCGATCAAGGGAAAATAAACATACTTTCTCCAATCTATTTATGGATTTGCACTTGGTTCCAGTTCCCCTGGTTTATTGCACAAATAGCATAATCTTTTTCATCTTTGTATGCCATGCCTGTGACTAGTGTGTTGAAATAGTAGCAGACAAACAATCAAGTGTAAATTGAAATATCGCGAACAAAAAAAATTGATATTAAAGATTACTTCATGTCATGTATTATGCTCCTTAATGGATCAATTACCGATGGTTCTTGTAAAGACTCATTCTATCACTCTGTTGGTTTGTGCAGGTTGAGTCTCTCTCCTCAGAGAAGGCAACACTATTGTTCAGGATTGAGGTACAAATTTTATGAATGATTTAACATTATAATATTTCACAGCTAAAGAATATGTCTTGTAATTTAAACTTGTGATCTTCTTTAGGCAGTTTCAAGAATGCTGGATGAGGGCAAATCCATGAACATAAGTGATGCTTCGTCAAGTGATATAGAATCGGGAACATGGAATCTTCCTGACTCGAAGTTCAAGCCTATGCTTGAGGACAAAATCCGTTCTGGCAGACGGCAACTTAATTCATTGCTCTGCCAGTTGGATGCCATTTTTGTGGCTGGTGCAATATTTTTAAGAAGGAATGCAACAGCAAAACTTTGGTCGGTCGTCTACCTCGTGTGTCTGCACTTTTGGGTCATATATATTCTAATGTCTCATTCCCATGCAACAGTTGAGGAAAGATCTGGTGCGGTTGTGTCTTTGGAAAACATCAACAAAACTGGAGGTGTATAATTTGCAATATAACGTGTTTCTTGATCTCAACTTTTGAGAGGTCTCTGTATGTAGGGTGTAATTTTGTTGTGCAGTTTTTCCCCTACGAATCACAAACTCAGTCATTAGGAAGTATGTATTCATATATACATGTTTATACGGAATTTGATTCTCTATAAGCCAAAAAAAAAAAGGAAAAATTCGTTGAACCTTCTTGCTCTTCTGTTTCTATAATTCAATTATAAGTTTAAGATGGCCTTTTAAGAGCCAACATTGATTCTTTTAGACATAAGATGGTGTTAAATGTTTTTCCTGTTTAGGATGTTAAACTTGCTTGTCCTAAAGCTTTTGTTGAAATGAGAAATCTGCATAATTCATTAATCCATGGGATGTTCTTCACTCAAATCCGAGCCATTAAGCAAGCTAAAATTTTCTAATTGTTTCTACTCATCTGCTATCAAATTCATCGTCAGACAGCGATACAATGAGAACCAGGAACGTGTGGAGTAGATGGAACTGATTCAGAATGCGTTTAGAATCTTGACACGATTAACTAATCAAGTCTTGTTCATGTTTGAACATATAATATTTTTAACGAGACAACGTGAATTAAGGTCTAATTCGAACATCATTAGCAATCAATTAATTCAATTCTAAGTTTTTTTTTTTGGCATTAATTCAATTCTAAGTTTAAGATGGCCTTTTAAGAGCCATCATTGATTCTTTTTGACATAAGATGGTGTTAAATGTTTTTCCAGTTTAGGATGTTTATTGTTAGTTCTGTGTTAAACTTGCTTGTCCTTGAGCTTTTGTTGAAATGAGAAAGCTGCATTATTCATTCATCCATGGGATGTTCTTCACTCAAATCCGAACCATTAAGCAAGCTCAAATCTTCTAATTGCTTCTCCTCATCTGCTATCAAATTCATTGCACCACTCGTCGAAGGGGCGTCAGAATAATCAACAGGAAACTCAACTTTACCAGTCTTGGTGTGTTCAACTCCACCAATATCTCCATCTTTGCCACAGATTCCTCCAAAGTTAGTCGGAATGTGTTTAGGATCTTGACACAATTGGCCTGGTTTGGCGTTGCGTTTGGAGATTAAAAAACTGTTTTTCACCTCAAAAGCAATGTTAAATAAATCTTAGTTTGTGTCGAAAATTAATTTTGACTGCAAAAGTCAAGCCAACCTGAAAGCTAAGTTGTAGGTGATTTTGCGTTTCAAAAGTGGTTTTGGACATTAAATGGCTAAAACCTCTTAATTATTTTTTCTCATTCCTTTTTAACTAAATATATCAATTTTAGACATTTTATCTTCTACTACACTTTTTTCACAACAATACCAAACATTAATTACATTTTTCTACCGCAATTTTTAAAAACTTTTCAAAAACACTTCTTCCAAGCCGAGCTTTTTCAAACCGCAACTCCAATGCCAAGGCCTAGCTAATCAAGTCTTGTTCATGTTTGAACATATAGTAACTCTTAATATCTTCAACGAGACAACATGAATTAAGGTCTAATTTGAACATCATTAGCAATCAATTAACCAAATCAACAAAATCCAATATACATGCCCCATGGGAATGAACTTACATTGCTGCAACAAAAACTAAATTAGTTTCAGATATTTGCATTTACTCTATATGACAAACTATATATCGATATGCTACACAAAGTAAACAAAATCACAATGACAATATCTCATCTTCAGTCCACTGTAAACCCCAGCACATTCAAAGAATGAGGAACCGCTAACCAATCTTCAAATCATCCCTAGTATCTTCTTGGCTTGTTCTACACCTTGCAGAAAATAGTAAATGACATAAATAAACTTCTTCAATCAATAGTGTAATCTATGGAACATCATATACCCATTATAAGATTAACAATTTTTTAATTTTAATTCGTTTTTCGTTTATTTGGTTCGAGATTGGAACATTTCCAGGGAGAGGGAGCAGGGAAGCTTTCTGAATCTTTTTAGATGGAATGAAGGTTGGAGATGTGAAACAGCTATATGGTTTTCAATCCATTCCAATGTTTGAGAGAGAGGAAAGGAGTTGGCAAACGAGTAACTCAGGATCCGGTTAGATATAAGTAAAGATATTTGTATGTCCCATTCCGGCAAGGCTGAAATTATCATCTGGATATTAGTTCAATGGCCTGCTTGGATAATATTACATACAAAATATAATATCTTATTCTATATATGAACCCCCAAGAGTTTCACAGATATCAATGTTAAATTCCAGCCAACAACTTTCTTGCCAGAGAGAAACAAGAAAATAGACAAACTTACTAGTGGAAAATAGGTTTAGGATTTGAATAACATCCCAAAGTTAAGCATTTTCAGAAAAGATTAGATATAGTCTCACCAGTTTACCTCTCCCTGTGGAAAATTACGACTGTAAAATGGAAATTCAAAGAGGAATGTGGCTTTGAACCATACGGGCAGGTTTCCATATACTGCTGGCGGCAGTAGAATTAGAGGGCTGAAATCAGAACAGGTTAGACCATGTTATCTGTGACTCAAGTTTATACTTCAAGAGGCTAAAAGTAGTGGTTGAAAATATGACTAACCTAGTTGTTTTCTTGTAAGTCCTATATGCAGCCACATTACCGAACTTCTTGTCTGCTGACTCCTGAGTCCAAAGAAGGAATGTAATATAAAATCAGCATCTTGCAAAAATTGCAGCAAAATCTTATAATAGAGAATGTGAAGCAAGGAGAACAAACCTCAAGCAATGGTATGCCACTAACAAAGAGAAGTAGCAATGTCAGAAAGATAGGCCCAAAAATTACAAGCCATTCAAGACCTTCTAGTACAGGAGAAGAGGCCACGAAAACTCCCCACCAAAGAAAAATCTGGGCACGGTAGTTGTTAAAAAATAATTTAGAGAATCAAGCAAGCAAAATCAAAGTTCCAGTGGCTCTACTGTTGTGAGGTTTCAGCACCAAGAAATCAAACTGTTACAACCTACAGTCAAAGACGTATTATGCATGATACAGATAGCACAAATGGGGATTTAAGTCTGTTCCTAAAATATGGGGAATATTAAAGTTAGTAATGATGTTGACAGAAAAGCAAATATCGTTCCAGCATTTTTTACTTATAATTGGTATGCAACAAGGTTTAGGAAACCCAGCATTGTTCCAGCATAGAGGTCTATAACATGCATATGGTTATAGCAAACCTGTAGACCAGAAAAACCTAGATGAACCTACTTTCCTCTAAACTTCATAATCACGTCGTTGATCCATGAAATATGAATCTAATTATAGGCAGCATTGGTGGCAGCTAATAAGATACAAGTATCCACATAATCAGCAAACATTTGTGAAACCAATAAGTAATCAAGCACCATTGGCTAGATTAATCCAGGGAGGAATGAAATCGGATGTATAAGAAATTCAAAAGTTTCTTTCTTGCACGTTAATGGTGACATTCGAAATTTATGATGCTCACCTCACCAAAATAGTTTGGATGGCGAGAATATTTCCATAATCCAATGTTGCACCACCTTCCTCTGTTTTCTGGAGCATTCTTGAAATAAAGTTTTTGCTGATCAGCAGTAGCTTCAACAGAGATACCCACGGACCAAATAATCCACCCTATAATATCCGCAGCCTGAACTGGTGGATCTCTGTCACTTCCATTAACCACTGTTACAGGTAAACTCACAGTCCACACCCAAACAGCCTGCAATGCGTGCAAAGATTAGGCTACATTAAAATTTATAAAACCTCACCGCAAAAACAGCAAAGAAATAGCATGTTGACCCAAAGGATAATATAAACCAAAGATAAGAAACCTGGAATATCCAGAAAATAGCTAATCTCCCCAAATTAGTGCGCATTTCATCAAAACGTCGATCCTCACCCCATTGCAAAATTCTGTTTGAAAGAATGTCATATAAGCATGATTAGTGACAAGTACACCCTAAGATAGAAAGACAATATAAAACATTGGCTACTTCAAGTGGCATGCCAAGTAAGTGCCTAGTCCTTATGAAAGGGACTCTTCAATGCTGGAGGCATAATGCAATTTATGATAACCCAACCACAGGCCTATATACATAGATCTGTACACAGTCAAGCCCTCAGGAACGGAAAAATAATGTAACAGTAATCTCATCGTTTATCAAGTGTAACTTCTATATAAATCATACAAAATGAGGCATCTTGCATAAACAAATAAAATTTCAGAAAAATGATGAAAGTCAAGCTATCATTAGTAAGATATATGACTTAGACATGTACATCCAGTGTCTATGATCAACCAATCTCATTTTGGACTTCAACTTGACAACAGGCCCTAAATAGAGTTCAAGAGTGAAAAAGCTCATAAGTTAATATAACAGATTGCAAAGATGATAACCAAGGATGAATGCATATAAAATGTTGCATCATCACTCACTCACTCAAAGAATCTTGTATCATCTAGTAATCAAAAAATTAAATCATCAAATACACAAAAGAAAGAAATATAAGAAGAGTGTTTTCAAAAAAGTTCATACTCAATACCTCATCAATAGAAATAGTCCCAAACGAAGACCCCATATCACTACAAGTAATGTCAAGACAACCTGAAAAAAGAAGAATCCAAAATCACTCATTGGGAAAATACATCTACAGAACATAATTCCAGGCTGAGAAATACAGAATTACACAAGTTTTTGTCTATTTTCATTTTCTTAGAAAACACACAAACACAAACACACACAAGAAAATAAGTGAAAAGGAAAATTTAATGACATGTACAACTGAATTACATATGTTTCTATCATTAAAATACTGTTAAGTTTCCTCTAGTGAATAAGCAAACAACTTAATACAAAGTGTGACTGCAAGAAATTAGGTTTAAGGATTTGGATACTGATATGAAAGCATACTTAACTCAAATTGCTAGCAGTATAGCACTCCACCCAAGTAAACGACATAAAGCAAATTTGATTCTTTTTTCTCCTCCAAAATAGATTGAACTATGAAAGCTCCAACAAACTGTTTATTTCCACTCTATGCATTTGATATTATTATTATTGAAACAAAAATGAGATCCATCAAATAGAATTCTGGATTGCTAAGGAAAAAAGGAAATAATGAATTTCAATGCATGAAATGTAGCCCGTAGCTTGTGACAGAAACTATAGGGAAAGAAACAGAGCAGCAATATCTTGAACTAAGATATGCATTCCCAAGAAGGAACTGTTATCAGTTGAATTATTACTATCATATCAGAATACGAACATAGGTACACTCAAGTTTCTATATTTCACACATACTTTTTCATTTGTCAAGGATTTCATGCAATTTCTTTGCCAACGCATTTTCTGATTTTCATAATTGAAGTTCAAAGAGAGATTAGCAATTACCTGTCGAAAATGCCATGACCCTTTTATTACCAGAGTCAAGACAGCAATTATAACGAAATTCGTGCTTCCTGAACAAAAGCAAAAAAAAATATATATATATCCTTACATTACATAACTAGTCAAAGGTAAACTATATGGAAGTTACTATTACTCCTATCAATTGTCAGCAACCAATAAACCCAAAGAGCTATTTTGCATATGAAGAATTCTATGAATTGCTGTATGGATTATGTACCTGCAAAGTCAGTAACTTTATCAAACTTGAGAAGAGCAGTGATTATGAAGAAAAACAACTGATATCCCACCTGCATAAAACACCAAACTAAGAATCAAAAAACAAATTCCAGAATTTAAAGAAAAACAAATGAAAGAGAGAAGGAGAAGGTTGATAATAACATACAGTTACAATTGCAGTTAGAGCTAAGAAATGGGAATCTAAAACAGTTGCCATTTTGGAGGATAATTGAGTGTGTTGGGTTTTTGGTTTTCCCCTGTTTGATTAAAGATATGGGTTGGTTCGTTGTAAAGGGTAAGATAAAGTGTCAGCTCAGTGGGCAGCTTGGGCGTTTGCTTGTGGCTGTGAGTTGAACACCGTTGCTTCTTGATATGGAAATATTTGAATAATTCAATAAGGCTTGCAATTTGGTTCAAAGTTGGAATAATTTTGAATTTTCCTTTTGTTCCCCACAAGACATCGTTCGTTTCGTTCGGAACAAAGATTTTTCAAAGAAAAAACTTGGGTTTTTTTTTGGCCAAAAAGAAGGTGAAAAAACTTGGGTTTAACTTTAAACAAAGGTGAACATGTTTCTCTTGAAAACAAAACATGCTCCCAAAAGTTTGGGACGTGGGCCTTTAGTTATGTTTGATCTTTTACCGTTGGAGATGGAGGCTCTCTAAAGAATCCCTTTAGTTGGTAGGTTCACTCTAAATCAATTCAGCCATTTTAATGGAATTTTTCTATGCTTTTACTTTGAAATACTTATACATGCACATTCATTCTAATAATTTATTTGATTATGCCAAAAAAAAGGAAAAAAGTACAGAGGTTGACAATTGCTTTCACAAGCTTTTTTTTTTTTTCCTTTGGCCAATTTGCTTTGATTCTTGATCAACGAAAAAAGAAAAAAGATGTCAAAAGTTTAAATTATTCAAAAAAGGGATAGTATTTCTTGTTCTGATTCAAAATAAATAATAAAATGTCTTCCTTTTCACTTAAAACTGTCAAATAGAAACATTTGGTTATATATCATACTTGATGAATTTGCTTTCACTTATATATGATTTTAGGTAATCACAGCTTAAACCCTGATCAATAAAATTACGAGTCCAACAGTCTACCATCAGGTTGATGGTTGCGTATGAGATATTCATGATCTAACAAGGAACAAAAATTACAACTCATAAAACTGTGCAAGTGCACTAAACATACATGCCACTCTTTCTTTGAAAAAAATGAATATGATTATGCAGGTGCAATGGAGACTTTATCAACTTCAACAATGTACTCAAGAGTTGCAGATGGTGGAATCTGAACACCTGAGCCTAAATCTGCACCATTCTCTCCAAACCCCAAATTGGGAGGAACTGTGACTCTCCTTTTACCACCTGCTTTCATTGATCTCAATACATATTCTATCCCTTCACACATTCCTTTGCTGTAAGGCCTTGACCCCATTACTAGAGCAAGTGGCTTCTTGTCTCCTTCAAATGTGTTCACAAAAACTTCCTCACTGCCTTCAATTTTGCCCTTGAGATCAATCACCACCAAGTCTCCATTCCTTGGTGAAGCCCCTCCCCCAACTCTCAACTCATAGTACCTGTTTCAACTTCATATTATTAGCCTTACATAAATGCTAAAATTAAAGGCTTTGCTAATTTGGGCAATGAAGAAAACATACCTTATCCCATTAGGAAGCACAACCTCCTCTTGCTTCTCAACATCTCTGTCCAAACCAATGAATTTTGGTCAGTTAGGAACAAGTTTTAAAGCTTTTGGATCTGATTTGGATAAAAGGGAATTCAATTGATTACAAGTAACTTTCAAGGCAAGCAAATATATTATAGACTGAGCTTATGGCAATTAACTAAGATACCTTGTGTTTGCTTCTTGTTGAGAAACTTCAAGGCGAGTCTTAATCTGTTCAGAGACAACACCAAAAGCAAGGAAGCCAGCCCAAGCAAGGCCTGCACCGAGGCCGAACCGCCTTGTCAAGGAGGAAGCTATCCAGTCTGTGGTTTCAACCGTGGTGGCAGGTTTAGGAGGAGGCGGCCTTTGCTGCTGCGCTTTCAGTGGGGCTGGTGGTTGCTGCTCAGATGAAGTGGTACTTAGCTGTGGAGGTTGAGGTTGTGAAGGCGGAGTTGGTGGCGGAGGTGTTTGGGATGATGAAGAGAAGTGGGGAGTTCTTGTTAGAGGGTGAGACACAAATGGTGGAGAGCTAAAGAAAGTTGCCATTTTTATTGATAAAATCTTTGGTTGAGAAACTAAAAAGCTATACAAGGCTGGCTGCAGGAAGAGGAAATATCAAATATCCTCTTCCCTTTTGTGGGGAGAAGGCTGGTCCTACCTTATCCTTACAGCTGATAGGATATTAATAAACACTAGGCCTATTGCCCCTCTCTTTCTTTCAATCTATATATACATTCCTAATAGGAATGGTTTGGCTCTAGTCATGGAGGAATAGCTTATGCATGAATTAGATGGCCAAGCAAATGGGATACAAGTCAGATTTCGCCGAAAACGATCAAGACCAAATGATCCATAAAGTAGAGTGCTCAGCTCTTAGTCTCAGTGATCAAGGTTAAATCTTTGCAGCACCTCCAAGTGAAGAAAAAAAAAAAAAAAAAAAAAAAAAAAAAAAACCCTTCTAAACAGCCATCAAGTGAACATTGAACAATGGCATGGTGGAAGGCTTGGAAGCTGCAAAATGTGTCTTCACCTTCAAATGTTTACTACAACTTGGTCATCCCACCAGAAGCATCAAAGTCCTAACAAGTAGACATTATTTGCTAAGTTCAAAAAATTAACTGATCATAATCTACACTTTTGACTCCCTTGCCTAAGATCACTGTACAAAGCTTAACAATGATTTCAGATATTGTATCTTTCTTCTGTTCACATTATCACATGGAAACCTCCTCCCCTGGCCCCTTCCAACACAAAATGAGGCAAAACATTGATTACAACAGCTTTCATTTTTCCGTTTTACAACCAAATGCACAACATGAAAAATGGCAGCATCACTGATACCCCCAAAAAGGAAAAACAATGGGAAAAAAAAAAAAAAAAAACAGAACAAAACAAGAAGGCAAGTGTGCAAAAAGAATCAAATCGTCCCAAATCCGAGTATATGTTGTGTAATCTTCAATCATGTGTATTCATAATTTGTCCCAAAAAGTTCAAAACCTGCCAACTGTTGGCAATTCAATGAAGCCAGAAGAAGCTTCGGTCTTGAGCTTTCTCTTTTGCCTGCTCCGCCTTCTGCAACCCTCATGGCTGACATAGGCACTACTTTAAGACACAGTTGATCTAGGTACTTGTGCACTCGTTATTGGCTTTTGTAACGGCTTTAAAGCAGCCATGATTTCTGCAAATGTTGGCCTCAGTTTTGGATCTCTACGATTTTAAAGAACAAGGGTCAGAGTCTACATATCAGCCTCAAACACACATTCAAATGCATATCATATTCTATAGATTGCTATGACCACGATATTACAAAGTTCATCTCCATAACAGCACAATTTCTACCATTTGTGAAGTTGAATATAATATAATTTACTGTTTTAGATAACAGGAAACTAGGCATCAATGGGTAAACTGAGTTATGCTATCCAAAGAAAGAAGAGGGCGGCTGCACGGAGATAAAATTTCCAAACAACTTCACCATAGCTGAAGTCCTATAATTGTCAGTATAATGCCAAACAAAAGTTTAAGTGCACTAACAATAAAACAAGAGAGAACATATAGAGACTAACAAGTCAAAGTCATGTCAAGAGAAGTATGGCAACAAGAGTGGATTAGGTCCACCATTCTCCCATCTAATGCAAATGGTTTTCAACTGGCTTAACTTATGTATTAACTAGATTGGTTAGTTAAATCAGTCAAAACATCAACTGCAAAAAATACACCAAGAACATACAGTTTAGGATTTTTCTAGATACACAGGATAAGATGTCATCCGGTGAAGTCACAACATAAAGGATCGAATAGGCACTAAAAGTAATGTGAGCTAAATACCTAATAAGGAGGTTCAGATTTTGGTCCGGTATTCAGAGTGCTGTCCTTATTTCGGCAAGCCCAAAATAGAGCTCGTTTTAAAAGAATCCAATTGAAGTTGGAATTAATAGCTTAAATAAAAGATTTTAAGTAAATCTTTGATAAAATATATATCAGTGCATATATTCTATTCTGCTTGGCCAGATATGATAAAAGTCAATGTAATCAAAGCAAGACAATCTGAAGGGGTCAACAGGAAGTATTTTTCAACTTCATAATGAAGATACACCCTTCCGCAAGACAGCTAATTAACTACAATTCCACATGAGACCCATTCTGTAAGAGCACAAAGATCTGAAAGCTCAATCCTCCAGTAGTCCTTGAAACATTGAACATTAGAGTGATTCTTAAATTTTTTCAAACTTCTTCCACTAAAAAGGGTAGTTTGCTTATTATTCTGCACTTCACATTAAAGGAAAAAGATTGTATTTAACTTTCAAGTCAATAAATACTTGGCACATACGTACATGCATACACTCTTTTAATAGTAGCATTGCTTGCTATTAAAGGGTGCATGAGATGGCTTAAACGCAATATAAAGTACATATACAGGAATGTGTAACATAGGTCTTTAACAGCCTTTCAATATTCAGCCTTACCAAGTCCGGGTGACTGACCATGAAAATAAAATGCAGAAAGTATAAATAGTTTATCGCTAAGAATTTGCATGGAAAGATCAACTAAATGATAAAAAGAATTGGTCAGCCCAAAGAATATCTCCAGCAAAGAATAAAATAGAAAATTGTTTGAATCAACAATGTTTAAAATATAGACCAGAAGAAAAACATGAGCACATATAGCAGAGTCTCCTTTTAACCAACAGATTAATAATTAGCCGGATAGCTACTATGGCAATGTAGATATAATGCCAACTCTAGCACAAGACAACTCAAATGGTTAGTGCATCCATGACCTTTTTGGGAATTGGCTTGTATCAAAACAACATCTAATCTGTTGTAACAAAGAAATAAAGGAAAAAGTTAAAAGTATACTCACGTCTGCCAACACTTTCGAATAATTTCGGCAATTGCAGGATCCAAGTCATCTGGAATGTCAAGGCGGCGGTGCTGAAATCCAACAGCACCAACAACTTGCATTGGATTCATTCCACCCCATGGTTGTCGCAATGTACATAGCTCCCATAATATAACTCCATAGCTATAAACATCGCACCTGCATATGGAATAATTCCAGGATGATGAGAACAGTAATTCAAAATAACACTTAGTAGGAAGGGAAAAAGCCTACTTTTCATCTGAAGGTTCATTACGAAGTACTTCTGGAGCCATCCACTCAGCCTACAGAAGAGCAAACATGAACTTGGTTAAGTTCAAAGGTACAACACATACAGGTACAAATAGAAGTTGAGCATTGGCAAGCATTAAAAAGAAAAAGAAAAATAGGTGTACAGCATAGTTGATGACACTAAAATTATAAATTGTCCCAAATAATCTAATAGATTGATCCAAATCTTATATAATGAAGAAAATAGGAATAAGTTACTGATAGTATAATAGTTGCAATATTGCACCAGCCACAAGGATATCCTAGGATTACCTATAAATGGAACCCCACCTCCCTTTAAGGTTTGGGTACAGTTTCAACAAAAAGGTGCCATAATTTTAAAATGCTATATCACTGCCCAAAGACTAGCATTACACCCTCATTCCGACCCCCTCTCCTCCCTCCCTATGAGATGCAGTAGTATTTCAACAAGGAGGTGCCAGATGCCATCACCTCATGTAGAAGGTCACTCCATATCATACCTCGCTTTCAAGGTGGTATAATATTGTTTTTAAAATTATGAAATAAAATAAATATATATTACAAACTATATTTATCAATCAGACAAATAAAAAAAGGGGAATTTATTATTATTATTTTTAAAAGAACTTATACATTACTTATTTTCTTAATCCTATTTGCTATCAGAATATTAAAATAAATGCCTACCCAAAAATTAATACGTAATGTGATATTTAAAAAGTTTGCTGCCACTTTTCTTTCTAAAGAAGATGCATAGAGGTATTACCGTTCCTGCTGTTGACCTTGATGAAAGATATGTGCTGTGCTTCATCCGTGATAACCCAAAATCACAAACCTAAAACAAGATTTCATGCCAGGCTGAGTTACTTATACAAGAAATTTATAATGGGATCAACAACCGTGATGAAGGGATAGAATGCAACCTTTACAACCCAGTTTTTATCGACTAGAAGATTTGGGGACTTCAAATCACGGTGTACTATCACTGGACTGCAATTGTGCAAGTAATTCATTCCCCGAGCCTGAAAGTTCAAGCAATCAGATGAGAAAGATTACCTAGCAAAGCCATCAAGTGCACTTAAGCAGGCCAATTAAAATATAAGGCAAAGACAATAGAATCATACAGCATCAAGAGCCATCCTCAAACGCCTCCGCTCATCTAATTGATTGTTTGGCCGGTGAATTAATCTATACAAACTACCTCTGCAAAAAGCAAGATGCAAGAATACTTGGACAATAGAGCATATACACCAATAAATGAACTTTGAAGCAATTAGCAACTCACAAATCAGTAAGAATGAATTTGAGTCAAAAATGGAAGCAATAAGAATAAAGAGTCAACAATGCTAACATGAGAAGGTTCAGATTCTTTGTCTCTACCAGAAGTTTATCCAGTACTGTCTGATTTCAGTGACTCTTCCAATAAAATAAGTGTCATTTTAAGCCACACCCTTTGCTCATGTTATATTCACCTTTCAGTCCTCTTTGTTTTTTTATTCACTATTGAATTGCTGATAACATTCTGGCCCATGACATGACACAATGATGAGGATATATGAAATATTTCTACTTGAAAGTCACCTAAGGAAGCCTTAAAAAGTATTAAATTGTTGATGGCACAGCAAAATCACAAAGTTTCTTTAAATCACAAATTAAAGTTTTAAAAAGGAAAAAAAATCAATTATGAAAAATAGATAGAGTGGCAACGTACCTATGAAGAAATTCTGTTACAATTGACAGGTTTGGAGGACGAGTTACAGCCCCCATGAAAAGAACAACATTAGGATGTCTTGCTTTTCTCATGATGCGGACCTACAATTTTTTTTTGGCCGAATACAAAATTAGTATTTTAAAAATGTAATTTACAAGGGAAGCATTTGGACAAGTAAATTGAGGGGGACAGTGGAAAAAGTGCAATGTCATTTAGGAAAAATAAACTGTGGTCATGTCGAGGAAATTATTTAGAAAGGAAAAGCTATAAGTGAGATTCGAAGAGATCACTGCCATGCACGCTTGACACATATATGACAAGGCATTGAACAGGTAATAGCTTCTTGATGTCCATTGGACATTGGTTTAACCAGTCTGTAGCAGAACTTTAGGCTCTGGCACAAGTGGACATATTAAATAGCAAGAGTGGCAACAGGAAAGGCTTATACCTCACTTTTGAATTCTTCAAGTGATTCCCCAGAGATATCTTGATCTAGGAACTTCTTCACAGCAACTTCCTATGAAATTGATGCACGGAAAATGGTCAAATATTCTCCTTCAAAGAGAAGCAAAATAATATGGCAAAGTTTACAGAATGCAAGCTTTAGACACAAATACTTTCCATCCGAAAAGTGGGATAGCAATATGGAAAAGTTTATAAAACAGATTCACAATTTGACAGGCTCTTGAATAGTATCTTGGCATTCAACTTTATTTTGATGCAATTTATGTTACAGTTTCCTTTGAATTGTCCAAGCAATTTATCTTCAGTAATATGTTATATTCTTTCAGTCGCGGTAGCAGCTTATATTTTGTATAACTTATAATTATTTCCATCCATCACCCAAGTAGGTCATTGCAAGTCATCCAATTTGACTTGCCAAACAATAAGCAGGTATAAAATTGTACTTTTCAAGTAACAATATCAAATTCTTAATGCTTCTCAATGGCGGGCCAAATATAAACTGCTTAGACTCAGAGAAGACCCAGAGGTAAAAGACTAAGCATAAGAAAACTCACAGTCCCATGCCATTCTCCACGATATACCTCGCCATATGATCCTACAACAGAAAGGATACACCATAATAGTGATACTAGATCAAAGTAATTGAAAACAACCTGGCATTAAACTATCTACACAAGATGAGACATGAGATATGTAGCTGAAGAATGGTCGATACCAAGTCCAATGCGCTCTCCCAAGGAGATTTCCTCCAATGGAATCTCACAGTCAGCAACCTCATCAAGGGAAACATCAGATTTTGTACTATCATTGCCAGCTGATCTATCTGATATTCTCTCCCCTTCAGAAGTTATCTTCAAGGCATCACGCTCTCTTTCACCACTACCTTGTGGGTCACAGCTAGCTGAGTCTACATCTGCGTCAATACGCTCATTATGCTTAGTTACAGCTGCATTAGTTGCCACCACTGCAGCAGCAGTAGCAGTAGCAGCAGCAGCTACAGGAAGTTCAACATTTGAATCGGCGCCCGACTTTGTTGCAGCAGCTACCATCGTAGATGCAACAACAGCTGCAGCTGCCGCTGCTGCTGCAGCAACTGGGACATTTCTGGCATATTGAATAGGAGCTGCTTCAGATTGCGATGACACGGGTGGTCCAATGACTTCCCTTGCATCAAATGGATAAGTGACCCCTAGGCCTTCCACAGGTTTAAGATGCTCAGGTTGGTTATGAGGAGAGCTTGCTTTAGCATATGATTTGCGATGGGGTAGAGGAGGCAAGCAAGGAGAAGGTCCAAAATTATCTTGATTCTTACTTTCACGAGGTCCACTGCCTTGTCTGGTTTCATCTTTAGTTTCAGCCGGCAACCTAACTTCGACAGTGGATGTATCTAACTGCTCCGAATAAATCTCAGTAAATAAGTTAGGGGGAGCAACAACACCACTCTCAAGTAACACGTCATGAAGTTTTTGAGCTAATTGTGGATTCTCCTTGGCAGCATCAATCATGTACTGTGAGACATCTTTCACCTTCATTCTACGCACAGCAGGAGAGCTAACACCTTCTGTCCAAGAAGGAGATCTCGCATGTGCATAAGGATAATTAGGTCTGTGTGGTAGTTCACGCACAGGTGGCTTCTCCACGTTGCAAGGGGTTTTAAAGTCATCCATCGATTCCTTGGTTTGCTCCTCTCTTCTGGTTGCCACAGATGAATTTACAGAAGCATTACAATCGTCTCTTTCATCAGATTGGTTTGCAGCAGCAACATTTCTAAACCTGGATCTCTTCTCCAGTGTCCCAAATTCTGAATTGTCTTCAAAGGAACTCCCAACCCCACTGCTAGAAGAGGCTATGTGAGAAGAATCGATGTCTCTAGACAAAGGACTGGTGGAAAAGAAAGAATCATCATATTCCACATGAGATCCAACGGCATCAGAAGGAATAAGTGTGCCAGGATCTGCCATTAGGTCAACAATGTATTCCCTGAAAGGCATATGGAGCACTTTTAATGAATACTTAGTTTCTGACACCTATGTCAACAATTTTCAAATGTAGAAGCCTACTAGCCTACCAAAATCTTGTGAAGCAATTTTTGGAAGAAAAAGGAAAACACACGAACCGCACAGCATATCCTAAAAACAAAATGTAGATGGCAAATGAAGAGGTTTCCGAAGAAGGTGGCACATAATAGAACCTTTTAAGAAAAATCAATTTGACTGAAACAAAAAAGTAAACTGTTCCCTACTTACATAAATGATGAATTATACTGCCAAATAAACAAAACCTAAACAATTCAGATGACTTATTTGTAGGGGAAAAAGTAAACATTTACATAATAAAGAAATTACCTTCCATCATCAATCTTTACAAAGTTCATTGCCACATCATCAGAACCCGTATACTGCCGCCCCTTCACCAATCGGCAAGGAATGCCTGCACTATCTGCCAAAACCTATACAACCACGAAGGAATGACTATTACAGATGGAGCAGAAGTCACTTGAAGATCATCACGTTCAAACCATAAAGTCTAAGTGCTAAAATAAAGTTCTTTTCCTATAACTAAAGGCAAGTGTGAAGAAAAATGCCAACTGGTACAAGAGGAGGGTATACATTGTGCTTAACCTACAAGAAAGAAGCAAAAACTTGAGACGGGAATTCTTTCTATCAGAATTAAAGCATGAAGGGAGATCTTCAAAGAAACCACATATATTAAAGATGTACAGCGAAAAATTGCAAGAATGATGTTCTTAGAGGGTCATTGTCACCGCATTAAGAGCTGTCACATCTCCACCAAAACTTTTATTCCTTTTTCCCCTGTTCAATATGATCTTAGATAGGGCACAGTGGCGTGGTTTCCAAAAAACCAACCCCACCTAGGTGGAAAAGGCTTTGTTCGCTGTTTTTGCAGTTGTTTCTCAATGTTGCCTAACTAAGAATTTGAGATGAATACTAACTTTTCCATAATAAAATCGCATAGTTAACAAGACAGAATGCTTGTGATTCATGAGATGAATATGCAAATTGCTCAGGCAGGCCAACTCTATTACGATGATGCATAAAATGGTCATGATAACAGACTAATCTCAAGCTTAGTTGTACAGAAATATTAAATAAACTATCAGCCAAACTGAACTAGTTCTTAATCCAACAAAATGGGATTGCCATATGGAACCTTCTTCTTTACACCATTCATGTAAATAAATATTGAGCAATCCATTTGTGAATTTACAAATAACTTAACTGGGTCAAAAGAGGGGGAAGGGGGCAAAAAAGGAACAAGTATGGCAAGTACCTTGAATAAAAGTGCACGATGACGAGCCAATCCAATTGTTAAAGAACCAAGGGGTAAAACCATGCTGCCAAGGGTAGCTTTTAAGCTGTAACTAAGACTTCGCCAGGCTCGTGACATGTTGTCAGGATCTGCAACTGGTCCTCCCATATATTCAGAAACTAAAACTGCGAGCCTTTGAACCATATTGCTACTTACAAAAGCCAGAGACTCTGATCTTAACTTCGCAGTCATATCCAGTGCTTTTCGTTCAAGTTTCAACAAATTTGCATCCAAAGCCCTGTTGACCAAAACCGCTTCCCAAGAGACGTTGTCTGATAACAATGTTCCTTGCAGATCAAGAAGAGAAGGCATCCTTTCGGAAGTGGATTCAGTTAGAATTCCATACAGGTCATAAAAGCCATCCAGGATCTTGTCATCATAATTAAGAGAATTGTAATTCTGTGAAGCAGGGACAAATCTACGATATGAGCTGGGTTAGCAAGGAATAAACAAATAGCAAATAAACCCCAGAAAGGTAACTCAGATAATGGGAAGGACTTCTAGCATATGAGAAATAATATTCCAAAGGCCATAAAGGCACATTTCTAATATTATGCATAAGTTAAACATAGCGAATCTGACAACCTATAGCATTAACCAGGTGATACATACGCTTGAACCTAATAACTTTTGAGACACAAGACTACTGCCATTATGATAATTATATATTGAAACAGAGGTGGATCAGGAACAATTGCAGAATAAAAAGGTAAATGAATTCAATAAGAGCAACAAACTACATGATTCCAGTGAAAGTTGTCAGAACCTATCTATCTCCTGGTGAATAAAAAGGATCAAGAGGCACACTTCAATATCTCTAAATTCTAAAATGGCCATTCAACTAAGAAATTGTGAGGAGAAACTTGTATTCTAGAAAGAATAACTCCGAATACAAGGAAAAGAGTGATGGTGCTAGGTTATGATCTGAAAATACAGAACTCAAGTTAAAGGGACAACTTTCAGTTGCTAGTGAAGTTAGCTGATAGGTAAGAAACAAATGGATGAATTATGACCTTAACATTAAAGGAATACGATGTCAGGCAATGATCAATATGAGAGCTAGATTTAAAGAGGCCAAATTCAAGTCTGGTTAGATTAGTTAACAGACTCAATCAAACAATAAAGCCAAAATGGACAACCCTCAAATTCATTTAACAAAGTCAACACGCAGTTCAAGATAATACAAAGAAATAATTGATCCCCTTCGTGCAATGTATTTTCTGCAAAATGTTGTCTAAAGCTCAACCTATAGTAATAGTGTGGAATTATTGCTAAAACCCAAGGAAGAAAACAATTATGCATTAAACTAAAATGCTTGCAAATAAAGCTTCGATAAGTAGTAAGATGGATAACTCGAGCTACATGGATTAAACAGGAGAATGGAGAGAGAACTGGTGAAACATACCCAATATCTAAAGGCTACAACTTCAGCTGGAGTATTCTCTGGACCACAAGAGCCTAAACTTATTTGCTTAACAGCCTCAATCTGAGCTGCCTCAGGATCCTCTCTGGCACTCAACTCCAGAGCCAATTGTATCTGATACTCCTCTTCTACATCAGGATCCCTTGAGTTATCAGACCCCGAATTGCGCCTTACTGCATCCAAAGCAGCCTCTAAACCACTAGTACTAACTAAATCAGTAGGTTCCATATTTTCCTCCTTGACATTTGAAGATGATGGTGGACTAGGACTTTTTTTATTAGCCACTGAATTTAACCAATTGGAAAGAACAGAAAGTGGTTTGTTATGCTCAGGAATATGATGGGACCTTGAGTTCAAAGGCCTCTCAGGGGAGGATGATGATGATACATCACTTGACTTGTTGTTGTTGCCTCTTGATGAAGTTGACCCTTCTAAATCTTCTGATTGATTAGACATCATATGCAGTTTCTTGAGGAGATTCTTCATATTATTTTACCAACTTATAGCATCCAATGCTAAAGAAATAAAAATCTGTCCATAGACATCTCCATTGTCTTGGACCAAGCATGAAATCTCAATTCAAACTAATCCACAAACAAAGTACTATAAACTATACAGCAAATATCCCCCTTTTTTTACCTGATTACCTTTCACCTTTCAAGATACTCCAAAAATCAATCCATGAAATCCAAAAGCCTAAACAACCATTATTTCAAAGCAATACCCAGTAAAGCTTGTCAACTATCAACGGGACCCAGATGCTTCATATCAAAGAAAACACCATCCTTCTCTCATAACAAGGAACCAAAGGTTCACAGCATACTAAAAGACTGGACTTTCTTTCACCTTTAACAGCCAAAGAAAACAACAAAAACTCAACACCCAGATTAAGAAAAAAAAGAATGGATCTTTCTTTGGGATGTAGGTAATAGAGAAGAAAGCACAGAAAAGGAAGTAGCTTGGAAAAAATATATAAATATATATGGAAAAAGGGTGAAGGTAAACACTAAACAGAGGGCAGAGAGAGAAGCAGCAAAGACCAACAAGTGGGATTGTAGGACCTCTCAAAAAATACAACCAAGAGTGACCCACTTGAGTTATAGAGGCAACAAAGGATTTTCAAGGTCCCAAAATTAAATTAAATTAAACTAATAAAAAAGAGGTTTTTAAGTTTTTGGTGGCAAACACCTCCCTCGCTCCCTCTCTCCTTTCTCTCTCTACATATATATCAATTATCATAAAAAAAGTGCAAAACTCCACAATGGTTTGCTTTCACTTTCTCTCTCTATATTCTTGAAGTCCCAAAACTCTTCTTACAACTGGGAAGGTGGTGATGGCATTGGTTTGGAAATTTGTGGTGAATTGCCCAGTAATATGGAATGGAATATATATATTGAATTGAATGAGCAACCAACTTGAAAGACAGAAGAAATAGAAAATTAAAGAAAAATCATTCCTTTTTAGCTTTTTTCCTTTTTTGAGATTTTGGCTATCCATTTTTCATGTGAATTTGGTTTTGTCAGCTTCTGATAAATATACAAGCCTAAAGACAAAAGTTGTTTTGACTGCAATTCCTAAGAAATTTACTGCAAAAAACATTATGAAAAAGTTAGAGAGGGAATTAAAAATTGTCCATAGTATTAAAATTGAGACAAACCCAAATTAATGGCAGGTATCTTCTTTTAAAATAATTAAATTTTTGTAATATATTTACTCAATGAATGAAGGGGAAAAAAGAAAAAGAAAAGAAAACATCAAGTTCAGAATAGAAATGGCAATCGGACGGGTCAGGTTGAGTTCAGCTTCGGGTCATCAGATTCGGGTCATTTTCGGGTTCGGACTTAAATCAGGTCAGATTGAATTTGGATCAGGTTAATTCGGGTTCGAGTTTAGTTTGGGTTTTGTCCAGATCATTTACTCTTTTTATCCGGATGAATAATGTCATTACCATTTTCAAATTTTATGTGTAATTTATTAATTTACCTTTTAAACATATTCATATGAAAAACTATAGGGTATAAATGAAATTTTCATACATTTTCGGATTTGGGTTCGGGTTTTTTCGGGTTTGAGTTTTTTCATATTCGGGTTTTTTCGGGTTCGGATTCGGGCGGATTCAGGTATTTAACTTTTTCTCATCAATCAGGTTCAAGTCAGGTTCAGATTTTTCGGGCGGATTTTCTCGGGTCGGGTTTATTTTACCACCTCTAATTCAGAATATGCGATTACGGCATCACATCAGTTGGGTTTTTGGTATTATTTTCAACTACAAAGTCTTCTAATTTTGGTAAAATTTGATGCAATTATCAACTCCTCCACTTCAATTTCCAGTTTTGTTTGTGTTTTAGAGCTTAAATTGGAAAATTTTGTTTTCCAATGGTTAACTCAAATAGAGAGAAAAGCTCACGTGCACATTTTTATTCAAAGTTTGGTGCTTTAAAAAA